>SJYC01058911.1:0-58711 GCA_006408675.1 Madoqua kirkii
ACATATGTAAAATAGATCACCAGTCCAAGTTCGATGCATAAAATGGGGCACTCAAAACCACTCCAATATTCTTGCCTGTAGAATTCCATGGACAGAGAAGCCTGGTGGCCTAGGGTCACAAAGAGTTGGGCACAATTGAGCCACTAACACTTTCACTTTAGCTCCTAAGGGCATTTTTAAGTTCCACTGTAAATTATTCCCTTCCAACAGAAACGATGGGTTTCAACTGGTGGCTCACTGATGCAGAACCCCCCTGCCAGTGCAGGAGACAGTGGTTCGATTCCTGGGTCAGGAAAATCCCCTGGAGGAGGAAATGGCAATCCACTCCAGTATTCTTGCCTGGGAGATTTCCATGGACAGAGGACCCTGACAGGCTACAGTCCCATAGAGTCGCAAAGAGTCGGTCATGCCTTAGGGACTAAACAGCAACAAAACCTAAACAGGAGCCTCCCAGGATAAAGGATGTGTTTTGAAGTTTCACCTCTCTGCTCTTTAGCCCATCCCACATGGATCATTCTGACTCAAAGTCTTTACAGAAACTGTTCACACTTCTCCAGACCCTCTATTCCCTACTTTGGTGACTAATAGCTCTTCATTTTCACAGCTCATCTTAGTCAGCATCTCTCTAAAAGGCTTCTGGAACTGTATCATCTTCTACACCCCGGTATCGTCACCCAGTACTATTCTTGGTACTTAGGTGACTCACAGTAAGAATGTCGAATGCAGGCAAGGAAGTCACCTCTATAGTCGAGGGATGGTTTACTTGGGGACAGATTCCTCCTGAGTGTCCCCCAGAGGCAGCCTTGCCACAAATGCAAAGGGGTTTCCTTCTTCAATTCAATGTAATGCTTCTCTTCAGAAAACTATTATAGTAACCCTACAACTGCACTATAACTAGAAAGTAAATGGTACCCCTTGGCCTCTTGGAATTATACTACAGAGCACACTTGCACAACCATACTAGCTGTCTTAACAAGAATTCCAAACAAAATCATTAAATAACTGGAAACTTGCTGCCAGGAATTAGAATTCTCCCTTTGACCAATACAGTATATCATTTGACCCTATATCTCTTTTAGCAGTTACCTTCTGTACTGTCATTTATAGCCAAACATATTACAATAGTTTAGACTCATCTCTTTGGCCCTCAGCACTCATGGAAACTGTTCTTTGCCAAGTTTATTAAGGACCAATAGACCCTTTTTGATGTCTACCTTTCTTTTTTTTTAATTACTCATCATTTTTTTCCTTTCTGTTGAAGTATAATTGCTTAACAATGTTGTGTTAGTTTCTGCTGTACAGTGAAGTGAATCAGCTGTGTGTATGCATTTATATGCTCCGTCTTGGACCTCCCTCCCACCGCCCTCCCATCCCACCCATCTAGAGGTCCTTACAGAGCACCAAGCTGAGCTTCCTATGCTTCTGAACATTTGGCAGCATTTAGCTCTTCTCCTGAATGAGTGTCTAGGACTGTGAAAGAGCTGAGATTTTGCCCTACTTTCAAGCTGACTTAGTTACTGTTAGATGAATGCTTGGAAAAGACATGAGATTTCTGGGTCAGAGAAAAAGTACTTTATTACGCACAGCACAGCAGTAGCCAGAGTCAGTATGTTTGCGTCAATTTCCCTTGCCTCCCAAGAACCATGGGGATGACTCAGGTGGGTCCCACGTGATGTCACACCTTCAGTGAGTTTGCATTGCAACGAAGGAATGCTGAGTGTGCAGCATCTACTGCTTTTATAGTGAACCAGGAGCAACTGTACTCTTTTGGTGGGGAAGGAAGAAATTAACTTCATCCTTTAAGACTGCTTTCTGCAGGCACAAGGCCAAGAAATAGCCCTAGGAAAGAGAATTCAGACCCTGCATTTTTGGTGTACCGAGCAAGGACAGAGATGCTCAGGGCTCATGGTAGATAGCCTCTGCTCTGCCAATAATGTCTTCCCAAGTTCTGCAGACCCACATTCTCCTGGTTTTCTGGCTACCTCTCTGGGTACCTGTGTCCTCTGTCTGTTCTGTTAATCTGCCCCTTTGTGAGCATTTTAATGAATTTTGTGTTGACTCCTCCTCTCTTCTTGTTCTACATATTCTTTCTCTCATAATCTTGTGCTTTAATTCACATCTGAATCAGGGAACACGACCTCAAATACCTAAAGGGGTGAAGCAGGTAATGAAATGAGTGACACACACGAGGAAGAAACACACCAGCATCTGCCAGAAACAGAATCATCTGCCATTCATTTTTACTGAACAAAGATAAAAATACCTAACATAGTATGGATGGATACTAAAAATAATTTTAAAGCAAACATTAGAAATGTCCCATTATTACAGATTTGTGTTTTAAGTTAGTAGAACTTGCTCTGAAACTAAAACAAACAAACAAACATCTGAAACCTTTTCTTCTACATACCATGTCAATAGCAGGTTTCTTATTTCAGTTTACAATGTGTAATATCAAATTTAGTCATGATTCCTCTAGCTGAGTGTGATATTTACTTTTATTGTTTTCCATAATGGAAAACAACTTTCCCAGACATAAATATGCAGACCTATAAATTTTTGTATTTTAGGTAATTCCATCTGGGAGAGATGGAATTACTGTGTCCCAGTGTCATCATTTTTAGATGCTAGTACTTAATGATTTTTACCATCCTGTGTTTCAGTAGTATCCAACAGTAGTTCTTGCTTCACAAGAGGAAATATTAAGAGATAGAAACTGAGTGATGTTAATTAATTTTACTTGCAGTTTAATGTCAACCAGAGAAGTCTTTTTAAACATCAGACTTCAAAACCATAGTGTGGAGTATGTGGTTCCATTTCATTAGGGAGACTAACTTTAGCATATAAAAGTGGACCAGAAAATTTCTTCCCAAATGGTATCTCCAAACACATCATCTCAGGATTACTGGAGCAGTGAAATCATGCATTTTGATAGCTATTCAGTGATTAAGTGTTGTACCGGCAACTTCTCAGAAGGTAAAGCGTCTGCCTGCAATGCGGGAGACCTGGGTTCTATTCCTTTGTCAGGAAGATCCCCTGGAGAAAGAAATGGCAAACCACTCCAGCACTCTTGCCTGGAAAATCTCATGGATGTAGGAGCCTGATAGGCTACAGTCCATGGGGTTGCAAAGAGTCGGACACGACTGAGCGACTTCACTTTCACCAGCAACTTCAATGGCCAGATCCTTAATGCAGTCAAGGTTCCATGAATAAGTAACTCTGCTCAGTATTTTATCATATGAAGCTATTAAAAAACTATGTCTTACTACCTACCCGGTTCATCCAGAAATCTCACTTTGGCTCAAGCTATAAGAGTTTATTGAGTTAATGGAGTTAACAACAATATTCATAGTATTGTTTAGTATTAACTTTTTAACCAAAACAAACAAATATTAATTCAAAATGTACTACATCTAATCACACTAGGACCACAGCCTTGTCTAACTCAATGAAACTAATCCATGCCCTCTGGGACCACCCAAAATGGGCGAGTCATGGTGGATAGGTCTGACAGAATGTGGTCCACTGGAGAAGGGAATGGCAAACCACTTCAGTATTCTTGCTTTGAGAACCCCATGAACAGTATGAAAGGGCAAAATGATAGGATAATGAAAGAGGAACTCCCCCAGGTCAGTAGGTGCCCAATATGCTACTGGAGATCAATGGAGAAATAACTGCAGAAAGAATAAAGGGATGGAGCCAAAGAAAAGCAATACCCAGTTGTGGATGTGACTGGTGATAGAAGCAAGGTCCAAAGCTGTAAAGAGCAATATTGCATAGGAACCTGGAATGTTAGGTCCATGAATCAAGTCAAATTGGAAGTGGTCAAACGGGACATGGCAAGAGTGAATGTCGACTGGGAATCAGTGAACTAAAATAGACTAGAATGGGTGAATTTAACTCAGGTGACCGTTGTATCTACTACTGCAGACAGGAATCCCTCAGAAGAAGTGGAGTAGCCATCATGGTCAACAAAAGAGTCCACAATGCAGTACTTGGATGCAGTCTCAAAAACGACAGAATGATCTCTGTTCATTTCCAAGGCAAACCATTCACTATCACAGTAATCCAGGTCTACGCCTCAACCAGATGGGGATACCAGACCACCTGGCCAACTCAATGGAGATGAGTCTGGTTGAACTCCAGGAGTTGGTGATGGACAGGGAGGCCTGGCATGCTGCAATTCATGGGGTCTTAAAGAGTTGGACACAACTGAGCGACTGAACTGAACTGAATGTACTACATGAACTAAAATTCTACATTCTTGAAAGATATTACCACCCTGTATATATGTTAGTTCCCTAATGTCTAACTTTATTACCAACCACAGCAGCAATACCACTCAACCAATTTTGACCAGTCTACAATAAGTTACTCGACTTCTCTCAGTAAAGTAGCTCATTTCCTGATATTATGCCAGGAACACTATATCCAAAAGTTTTCAATAAAATAAAAATCATCAAAATACCAAGAACAAATATAAATAACAGGCTGGTACTACATAGACAGATAGATATATATGATTTATAGATAGACAGGAATCCATCTGTGCTTTGAGCTGAGGCCACAAATAACATTTTCCATGTAAGATATACAGTAAAATCTTAATAGTACTTCAATATGCCAAGCAACATTATTTCCAGCTAGACTTTTATTTCTAAAACTTGTTTCTGCTCAGAACACATGATTTCTGTTATACTCAATAGACTTTGTTTAATAAACCTGTCATCTGTAAAAAGCAATTGCACAGACAAATTATTTCCCCTAATGCATAACTAATTCCACAGGAGCATCAGTTATTTTACTCACATCCAAAACAAATGCTTTTAAATTTTCAGTCCTTTTCAACAGATCACCAATTGTTTCATCATACATCTTTTCTTTATACCTGTGTGGTTCTTTATGATGAATGATTTCATAATATTATTTTATGATTTTGTCTTGTTTCTTTTAAACACAGATACACTTTGCATATCAAACATGTGGACCTAGCACTCACTTTCACAAAGAAATAGGCTCAATACCATTTTTCTTTAAACTCACGATCTTGGCATTTTTATTTCCCCACATGAGTACAGAGACATATTTTTCTGTTCTTAAAAAAAATGACCAATGCAGAAACCAATGACATGGCATTTACCATGCAACTTCAGAGTCCAGAATACAATAGGAACTGGTGGAGGACTTGACACACTTAAAAGGATCTGGGGACAGTTGTCATATGGAAATGAAAGATTTTGTCCCAGAGTTTCTCTAGAGGTTGGAAATTCAGAACTTTTATGAAAAATCACTCAACTGTTTAATGTTACCTTGATTTTACTTAAAACACTACCTATGCACACTGCACATTTTCTAGGCTGGATATCAACTGATTTTGGAGTGAAAATGCCAGTTTACAACATGTGAAAGGAATTGAGTGATACTCATTCTATCAGGGCTAATAAGACTGGAGTCTAGATTCGGTCACTATAAGATCCATTAATTTTACAAGGAAAAGAATTTTTCATCTTTTTTGTGGGCTTCCCTTGTGGCCCAGCTGGTGACGAATCTGCCTGCAATGCGGTAAGACCTGGGTTCAATCTCTGGGTTGGGAAAAATCCCCTGGAGAAGGGAAAGGCTACCCACTCCAGTTTTCGGGCCTGGAGAATTCCATGGACTGTATAGTCCATGGGGTTGCAAAGAGTTGCAAAGGGTGCATGTAGATGCTACAGCTAATGCTCTTTTCCAAGAAAATCTATGTCCTAGATATTCAGGGTATAAATGTGTGTGTTAGTAGCTCATTCATATCCAGTTTTTTGAGACTGCCATGGACTATAGCTCACCAGGTTCTTCTGTCCACGGAATTCTCCAGGCAAGAATAGTGGAGTGGGTTTGCCCTTCCCTTCTCCAGGGGATCTTTCCAACCCAAGGATCGAACCCAGATCTCCTGAATTACAGGAGTATAATTACCTTGGTCCAAAATCACCCTGATGTTGGGAAAGATTGAGGGCAGGAGGAGAAAGGGGCAAGAGAGAATGAGATGATTGGTTGGTCAATAGACATAAGTTTGAACAGACTCTGGGAGATAATGAAGGACAGAAAGCATAGCATGCCGCAGTCCATAGGGTTGCAGAGTGGGACACAAACATCATACTTGAAGCACATACATGAAAATGGAGAATGTCAAGATTTGCTAAAAGTTGTCCAAGTTTAGTGCTAAATCCAGTGTGGTTAATGAAGCCTCCCGCTTCAACCTGGTCTCTGCCCTTAGAGATGAGGCCCCTGCCCTCCCCTCTCATGGGCTGCTCTTGGTGGTGTCTCTTCTTCTCTTGGTCCTTTCTCCATCAACCATCAAACTCAGAATACTTCCTGAGAGCTGTCACCCTCTCCCTGCGGAATACCTCTCCCAAGCTCTGCCATCCATCTTGGCTCCTATTTCAAGCTCTTTGGGATTAACCAAATCACAGTTGAGATTGACAAGAGATGCCTCATGAAGAAAAAAATTCTCAGCAACCATCATGGCTTCAATCATAAATATATAAAAGACCTGGAAGTAAATATCACATTCCAATCACTAACCCATGGTTTTTGTTTTTGTTTTTTTAAAGACCATCTTAGACTAGTAGAATGAAATGTTGAGTATAAATGCAATTTTTAACTGAACTAGAACCCTTAGCAGTCTATCCAATTCATCTTTTAAAAACAACATAGTAAAAAATATATATAATATAGTATGTCACACAATATATGTAACATCATATATTATATAATTATGATAGGGCATATAGTAAATACTATGTTAAAAAGACAATATAACATGGCACAGACCTCTAAGACAGACTACTTGCAAATGAACCCTATCACTCCGCATCTCTGCACAAGTTACTTCACTATTCTGTGTCTTAGATTCCTGACATGAGAATCATAATGGCATCTTTATAGGATTTCTATGAGGACCAAACGTCTGTCTGAGAAGATGCATAGTGAAAGTATCTGCTGTCACATTAGTTCTGAAGGTCTAAAATAGGTGCCTGTATGCGTGCATGCTAAGTCGCTTCAGCTATGTCCAACTCTTTGTGACCCTACAGACTGTAGCCTGCCAGGCTCCTCTGTCCATGGGATTCTCCAAGCAAGAATACTGGAGTGGGTTGGAATTTCCTTCTCCAGTGGACCTTCCTGAACCAGAGATTGAACCCATATCTCTTATGTCTCCTGTATGAATTGCCTGAAAACTTTTTCTAATTAACTTATGTCTATCAATGTTTGAATTTTTGTAGACATTTAATTAACCTTCTCCCTAAGGACTATATTTATAATCAAAAAGGAAAACAGAAATCTTCAATGGGAACAGTTCATCCCAAGGCCTCATATTACGTTGAATTAAAGTGGCAAGAGTGGACATCCTTGTTTCATTCCTGATGTTAAAGGAAATGCTTTCAGCTTTTCAACATTGAGTATGATGCTGTCTGTATGTTTGCCATATATGGTCTTTATTATGTAGAGGTGTGTTTCCTTTTATTTATTTTTTTTCCGTTGTCTTATATTTTATTTTTTTTCTTTTTCCCGTCCTTTATTTTTTTTTAATTTAATACTCTACTCCATTTCACAATACTGCATTGGTTTTGCCATACACTGACATGAATCAACCACAGATGTACATGATCTCCCAATGCCGAAGCCCGCCCCCCTACACCTCCCACCCCACACCATCTCCCCGGATCATCCCGTACACCAGCCCCAAGCATCCTGTATCCTGTATTGAACATAGACTAGTGCTTCATTTCTTATATGATTGTATACATGTTTCAGTGCCATTCTCCCCAATCATCCCACCCTCTCCCTCTCCCTCTGAAGCCAAAAGTCCATTCTATACCTCTGTGTCTCTTATGTTGTCTCACTTACAGGGTCATCATACTATCTTTCTAAATTCCATATATATGTGTCAGTATACTGTATTGGTGTTTTTCTTTCTGGCTAACTTCACTCTGTATAATCGGCTCCAGTTTCATCCATCTCATTAGAACTGAGTCAAATTTATTCTTTTTAAGGGCTGAGTAATACTCCATTGTGTATATGTACCACAGCTTTCTTATCCATTCATCTGCTGATGGACATCTAGGTTTTTTCCATGTCCTGGCAATTGTAAACAATGCTGCAATGAACATTGTGTTTCCTTTTATACCCACTTTGTTGAGAGTTTTTAATCCTAAGTGGATATTGTTGTTTTTTAGTAGCTCAGTTTTGTCCAACCCGACTCTTTGCAACCCCATAGACTGTAGCACACCAGGCTTTCCTGTCCATCACCAATTTCCAGAGTTTGCTTAAACTCATGTCTGTTTAGTTAATGATGCCATCTAACTATCCCATTCTCCGATGCCCCCGTCTCTGCCTGTCTTCAGTCTTTCCCAGATCCATGTGTATTCCAGTGAGTCAGCTCTTCACGTCAGGTCGCCAAAGTATTGCAGCTTCAGCTTTAACATCAGTCCTTCCGATAAATATTCAAGGTTGATTTCCTTTAGGATTGACTGCTTGGATCTCCTTGCTGTCCAAGGGACTCTCAAAGAATCTTCTCTAACACCACAGTTTGAAAGCATCAATTCTTTGCTGCTCAGCTTTCTTTACAGTCCAGTTCTCACATCCATACTTGACTACTGGAAAAACCATAGTTTTGACTAGACAGACCTTTGTCGGCAAAGTGTTGTCCCTGCTTTTTAATATGGTGCCTAGGTTTGTCATAGCTTTTCTTCCAAGGAGCAGGCGTCTTTTAATATCATGGTTGCAGTTACCATTCACAGTGATTTTGGAGACCCCCAAAAATGAAGTCTGTCACTGTTTCAATTGTTCTCCCATCTATTTGCCATTAAGTGATGGGACCAGATGCCATGATCTTAGTTTTTTGAATGTTTACTTTTAAACTAGCTTTTTCATTCTCCTCTTTCATCTTCATCGAGAGACTCTTTAGTTCCTCTTTGCTTTCTGCCATAAGGGTGGTGTCATCTGCATATCTGAGGTTATTGATATTTCTCCCAGCAATTTTGATTCTGGTTTGTGCTTCATCCAGCCTGCCATTACTCATGACATACTCTGCATATAAGTTGAATAAGCAAGGTAGCAATATGCAGCCTGGACATACTCCTTTCCTGATTTGGAACCAGTTTATTGTTTCATGTCGGGTTCTAACTGTTGCTTCTTGACCTGCATGCAGGTTTCTCAGGAGGCAGGTAAGGTAGTCTGGTATCTCCATCTCTTTGCGTGGATATTAACTAATGCCAAAAACTTTTCCACATCTTTTGAGATGATATGATTTTTATTCTTAAATGTGTTAATGTGGTATATTGTCTTGATATCAATAGGCTTGTGGTCAGCATGCAGTTAATTCTTCTTCTATCTGGTAGAGGTTTTAGTATCTGCAAAACAACACAAGAATATAGCTCAGGATGTTATCTGTAACCCTTGAGGAGAAACTAAAGGTCTTTGACTTTGTTTTATGATGAAACTATTATTATTTTATCTTGCTTGACTGTTTTCCTTTGTTTCTGCATTTTTTTTCAGTTTTCTGATTAAATTTGCTCTTTGAAACTCTGAAAAGCCTAAAAGCCTAAAGGTTTTCTACAATCAGGTTGCAGGTCACAAGAAAGTGGGTGGTTCCTGCCTGGTTTCTGTAAGATAAAATTTACCATCAATTTCGTATAGAAATACTTGAAAGCTGTTTGCTATATTTTAAGTTTCACATAATCTAAAAGCAAGAATTGGAGGATAAGGTAACAAATAATGAGCTCATGTTTCAGATTCTGTTTGTCAGAGAACTTTTTTCCTCTCAATCAGCCTTTGCACTCCCTGGATGGAATATTTAGCCAGCATATGCAGTTTCTTCTTCAACACCATGACTGCAGTTCAGTCTTGCAACTTATAAAAGTCAGTTAACAAAATTATTGGGGAACATTAAAAAATTACAAAAGTGAATAAACAGGGGATAAAATACAGTCACTCTGGAAAAGAGTTTGGCCTCTTCTTAGAAGTTAAACATACACTTACGACAAAACTAAGTAATCCCATTCATAGGTATTGCCCAAATTGAATGAAAACTTATATTTATACGAAAACTTATAGTCAGTGACTAAGCAGATGAGGAAATAAACCATGATGCATCTAAACAATAGCATCCTATCCATCAATAAAGAGAAACAAACAGTAAATACACATGACATGGAGAAATCTCAAATGCAGCTTGCTGAGCGAAAGAACCTAGTCTCAGATGAGTATGTTGTTGTCATTGTTGTTCAGTTGCTAAGTCGTGACTAACTCTTTGCAACCCCCTGGACTGCAGCATGCCAGGCTACCCTGTCCTTCACTACTTCCTGGAGTTTGCTCAAACTCATGTCCATTGAGTTGGTGATGCCATCCAACTATCTCATCCTCTGTGGGCCCCTTCTGCTCCTGCCCTCGATCTTTCCCAGCATCAGGGTTTTTTCCAATGATCAGCTCTTCCCATCAGGTATATAAATGGTTATACACTATATGATTCCACCATCACAACATTTTAGAAAAGGTAATATACTATAGGAATAAACAACAGGTCAGTGATTGTAAGGATTAAGGAGGGAAAGAGGGTCTGCCTATAAAAGAGCAGCACAGGGGAAAACTTTGGGGATGTTGAAAGTGTTCTATATCTTTTCAAGGTTACAGGAATGTATGCATGTAAGACTGCATAGATATGTACACATAAAAAATGAACTTTATTGTCTGTAAATTTTATTCTACATAAATTTAAGAGTTAAGAAAGTAAATAAGCAGATCCTTTTAATAGGAGGTGATGAACTACTAAAAGAAAACCTTTCTATTTATTCACATGAATGCTGCATAGGAGTTCTTAAAAACAAATGCTAAGAGGAACACTTCAGAAAATATGCAAGTGGAGGTACTGAAGAAGGTAGCATGTTAGTTCAAGTCTGAATGGATATTCTGATGAGGGGTGGGGAACAGAGCAGAGGTAACATCTCCCCATTCCAGCAGTGCTAAAGGTGTGAGAGTAAGTACAGAGGGAAGAAGACCCTGGGCATACTCAGCAAGCAACATTGGCGGCATTTGCCCGGACTTAGAAAACAGGGTTGACAAGTAAAGTGCACTGAAATGATAGTGCCGACTTTATTTTTTCTGGGCTCCAAAATCACTGCAGATGGTGACTGCAGCCATGAAATTAAAAGACGCTTACTCCTTGGGAGAAAAGTTATGACCAACCTAGATAGCATATTCAATAGCAGACACATTACTTTGCTGACTAAGGTCCATCTAGTCAAGACTATGGTTTTTCCAGTGGTCATGTATGGATGTGAGAGTTGGACTGTGACGAAGGCTGAGCGCCGAAGAATCGATGCTTTTGAACTGTGGTGTTGGAGAAGACTCTTGAGAGTCCCTTGGACTGCAAGGAGATCAAACCAGTCCATTCTGAAGGAGATCAACCCTGGGATTTCTTTGGAAGGAATGATGCTAAAGCTGAAACTCCAGTACTTTGGCCACCTCATGCGAAGAGTTTACTATTGGAAAAGACTCTGATTCTGGGAAGGATTGGGGGCAGGAGGAGAAAGGGATGACAGAGGATGAGATGGCTGGATGGCATCACGGACTCGATGAACATGAGTCTGAGTGAACTCCGGGAGATAGTGAGGGACAGGGAGGCCTGGCGTGCTGTGATTCATGGGGCCGCAAAGAGTCGGACACGACTGAGCGACTGAACTTAACTGAACTGAACGTTGCCTGGGGGTGGTGAGGTTTAAATGATATAATGATATAATGCAAGTACAGTGGTATAATATATGTGAAGATTAAGGGGTGTAAAATGTAACATAATGTCTGTATAATGTATGGTTAAGCACTTAAGACATGGAGTGACTCATAGCACTTACTGAGATTTCTCTAGACACTAAAGTGAAATGGAAGTTTCTTAGGCTGGGAGCATCAGGACACAGAATGGGCTAAATCTGAGGGAGCTACTGTTGGGAATCCTAATTAAATGCTTTTGCTCCTGGTTACAGAGAAATGTTCTGAATCGGGCAATGGCAGCAAGAACAAAGCAGAATGTAGACTCATGTCTGCAACTCTCGATGTTCAAGGAATGAAACTAATTTTTAATCTAATCTTTAGAATTGTAGAGCAGCGTAGAGCTCAGGGGAAAGGAACTGCCCACAGATTAGTCTTTACAAAACAGAAACATGATGTCATAGAATAAATTTGTCCTTCCAGAATTCATGTGTTGAAATCCTATCACCACAGTGTGACAGCAGCCTTAGGAGGTGGGGCCTTTGAGAGGTGATTAGGATCTGATAAAATCATGAATGTGAAGTCCTTCTGCATGGGACTAATGCCCTTAGGAGAATCTTAAGACCCTCTGCCTTGTGAGAGTGCAACGAGAAGTTAGCAGTCTGCAGTCTGGGAGTTCTTAGAGTCTGGCCATTGTGCCCCCGTAATCTCATACTTCCAGCCTCCAGAACTGCAGGAAATATAATAGATTTCTCTTGTTGATAAGCTATCCAGTTTACAGTTTCTATCGATAAGCTATCCAGTTTACAGTTCACTGAACTGAACGTTGCCTGGGGGTGGTGAGGTTTAAATGATATAATGATATAATGCAAGTACAGTGGTATAATATATGTGAAGATTAAGGGGTGTAAAATGTAACATAATGTCTGTATAATGTATGGTTAAGCACTTAAGACATGGAGTGACTCATAGCACTTACTGAGATTTCTCTAGACATTAAAGTGAAATGGAAGTTTCTTAGGCTGGGAGCATCAGGACACAGAATGGGCTAAATCTGAGGGAGCTACTGTTGGGAATCCTAATTAAATGCTTTTGCTCCTGGTTACAGAGAAATGTTCTGAATCGGGCAATGGCAGCAAGAACAAAGCAGAATGTAGACTCATGTCTGCAACTCTCGATGTTCAAGGAATGAAACTAATTTTTAATCTAATCTTTAGAATTGTAGAGCAGCAGTAGAGCTCAGGGGAAAGGAACTGCCCACAGATTAGTCTTTACAAAACAGAAACATGATGTCATAGAATAAATTTGTCCTTCCAGAATTCATGTGTTGAAATCCTATCACCACAGTGTGACAGCAGCCTTAGGAGGTGGGGCCTTTGAGAGGTGATTAGGATCTGATAAAATCATGAATGTGAAGTCCTTCTGCATGGGACTAATGCCCTTAGGAGAATCTTAAGACCCTCTGCCTTGTGAGAGTGCAAGGAGAAGTTAGCAGTCTGCAGTCTGAGAGTTCTTAGAGTCTGGCCATTGTGCCCCCGTAATCTCATACTTCCAGCCTCCAGAACTGCAGGAAATATAATAGATTTCTCTTGTTGATAAGCTATCCAGTTTACAGTTTCTATCGATAAGCTATCCAGTTTACAGTTTTTGTTACAGCTTTGACAAGCTAAGATATATTTGAAAGTGAAAGTATTAGTCACTCAATCATGTCCAACTCTTTGCCACTCCATGAACTGTAGCCCACCAGGCTCCTCTGTCTGTGGGATTTTCTAGGAAAAATGGTGGAGTGGGTTGCCATTTTCTCCTCCAGGGGATCTTCCCAACCCAGAGACTGAACCTGGTTCTCCTGCATTACATACAAAGATATAGTTATGTCTCCTCTTATCTCAAAGTCTTTCTCTTTACTGGTGTTCCATTGCATTCAAGATAAAGGAAAAGTCTTTAAAATTCCCACCAAATTCCCCATACTCCAAAACCTTATTCCTCTGGCCTCAGAGTGTCCCATTTATCTTCTCACTCCCTACATTCCACCAACCTTCCTTACTACTTCTTAAATGCATTATGTTTTAAAAACTTGACATATGTTACTTGTCTATCCAGAATCCTCTTCCAGCTTACCGCCTTTCCAGTCATCTTCCATCTATGCCTTGACTTCACCTCTGAGACTTTCAGATCTTCCTTCAAACTTCACCTCCTCAGGAAGCCTTCCCCTCCCTCCTTTATCTGTTCAGTATCGTCTGGCACACAATCTGTGGACTCTTCCTTGCAGTTTTCATTTCACAGTTATTACTTCCATAGAGACTCAAATATTTTTTCAAGGGATGAATGAAACATCTCATAGTTTGAACTTCAAATTGTTCTTGTTCAGTTGCTCAGTCATGTCCAACTCTTTGTGACCCCATAAACTGCTGCACACCAGGCTTCCCTGTCCTTCACCATCTCCCAGAGCTTGCTCAAACTCATGACCATCAAGTCAGTGATGCCATTTAACCATCTCATCCTCTGTTGTCCCCTTCTCCTCCTATCTTCAATCTTTCCCAGCATCAGGGTCTTTTCCAATGAGTCAGCTGTTCACATCAGGTGGCCAAAGTATTGGAGCTTCAGCATCAGTCCTTCCAATGAATATTCAGGATTAATTTCCTTTAGGATGGACTCGTTGGATCTCCTTGCAGTCCAGAGGACTCTCAAGAGTCTTCTCCAACACCACAGTTCAAAAGCATCAATTCCTCAATGCTCAGCCTTCTTTATGGTCCAGCTCTCACATCCATACATGACTACTGGAAAACTGATAACTTTGACTATACAGACAAAATAATAATTGGCAAAATAATGCCTGTTTTCTAATATGCTGTCTAGGTTGGTCATAGCTTTTCATCCATGGAGCAAGCGTCTTTTACTATCATAGCTGCAGTGACCATCTGCAGTGATTTTGAAGCCCAAGAAAATTAAGTCTGTCACTGTTTCCACTGTCTCCCCATCTATTTGCCATGAAGTAATGGGACCAGGTGCCCTGATCTTCGTTTTTTGATTGTCGAGTTTTAAGCCAGCTTTTCCACTCTCTTCTTTCACCTTCATCAAGAGGTTCTTTAGTTCCTCTTCACTTTCTGCCATAAGGATGGTGTCATCTGCATATCTGAGGTTATTGGTATATCTCCTGGCAATCTTGACTCTAGCTTATGCTTCAGGTACACAGGTGGAAATGGAGGAACACTGGGAAAGATACAGTTTGAACGAGACAACTTTGCTTTGCATTTGAGAATTTTTTGCCTACTAGCTCAATAAAAATAATGTACATTCAATGATACATGGCAAGGTTTTTCGAGTGAATAATAGGTGTTACATGAATAAAAAGACTTATTTAATATTTATTTCCTGTGGCAAGATTTCTAGTATACTTTTCAATAGTATTCTCTTTAAAAATAATCTAGAATACTTGTGAAGAACATCAGGACATTTTCTGCATGTATGGTATATAAGATCATTTTAAAGAAAAGAATAGAGTGTCAAGTCAAGTCAACTTCTGCTTTCAATCATGCCTCCCTTCCTAATCGTACAGTGGCTTTTGAGAATGTATGCCTCTGTCAAATACACATGTTTGCTGCAACTGCCTTAGTCCACTGAACAAGTCAGACATGCTTTTGAGCACTGATGATTTATGATTTATTTCTTTCTTAACCATGAGAGCCATCTAAGCTACTCTCAGAAATACTTCTAGACCAGCCCATCTTAAACTATTCCTAGACATTCCCACATATAGTCATTCAAAGTAAATAAGGACCCTGTAGTGCAAGCTGCAGGGAATATGAAGGTAATTATGCCTCCTTCTACTTCAAAGCTGCCTGACAATTGACTTAAAAGTACACTTGCCAATACTTCATAAGCAAATTTTTATTCACTGTTTACTCCCTGTGCAAAGATGATTTCCTGTGGCTCATGCTTATATATAATAAAGATCAGAGATATTATCTTTTATTTATTTTACTCTCGTCACATTTAAAGGGAAAAATAAACATTTAAAGAACCTCTTAAGTCATAAGGAATAAGAATTGCTAGCTCAGTGCTTAGGGAAAACAGGTCCCCCTAGATTAGGCCAAGATTCACTATAACGTAGTCCAAATCAAGTTGGGCTGGGAGTGATAGTCCAGCGAAACACAGATTGGGGCCAAAATGAGCCAGGCAGTTCAGTTCAGTTCAGTTCAGTTCAGTCGCTCAGTCATGTCTGACTCTTTGCGACCCCATTAATTGCAGCACGCCAGGCGTCCCTGTCCATCACCAACTCCCGGAGTTCACTCAGACTCACTCAAATTCATTCAAATTGACCACTGATAGGGCCAGTTCAAGATCTCTGTATCTTCATCTGTGACCTGGTCATTCTTCATTTACTTAGCAGCTGTTGTCTAGACGTCTGCTGCGCCATGCACTTAGAGAGATGCACAGCTTACACTGACAAGACAGCGGTCCCACTCTTCACTAGCCTACCTTCTGGTTGGGAAAAGCGCTTACAAGGTGGCACCAATGGTCAAGAACCTGCCTGCCACTGCAGGAGACATAAACGAAGCATGTTTGATCCCTGGGTCGGGAAGATCCCCTGAAGAAACTGGCCACCCACTCCAGTATTCTTGCCTGAAAAATTCCATACAGAGAAGCCTGGAGGGCTACAGTCCATGGGGTTGCAAGGAGCTAGACACAACTCAGTAACTAACACACACACACACACATATTTGGGGTAAAGTGAAGTTGCTCAGTCATGTCCAACTCTTTGCAACCACATGGACTGTAGCCTACTAGGCTCCTCTGTCCATGGGATTTTCCAGGCAATAGTACTGGAGTGGATTGCCATTTCCTTCTCTAGCAGATTTTCCCGACCCAGGGATGGAACCCAGGTCTCCCACACTGTAGACAGACACTTTACCATCTGAGCCACCGGGGAAGTCCTGATGGGTTTTTTGGGGGAAAAGACAGGAATAATTAAACAATGTTTATGCAAATTGTAATGACTGCTGTGAAAGAGAATTGCATGGTGCTATAAGCAAAAAGCAGAATCATCAGAAAAATTCACTGTGACAAGGTAGTCCGTAAGGAGGTCTGAGAGGTATGAAGAAATCTGACCCTCATCCCACTCTTCAAGGCTGAATGTGGAGATCAAGTATACAAAAATAGGAAACTCCATCTGTGAGCAACATGAGAACTACTTTGTCAAACTCCCATTGGCTGTTTCTCACATCTGGGGTCTCTGGACTGTTGAAGACACTGGAAGCAATGCACCCCAAGGAACTGGAGTAACAACTTAGGATCCTGGAATCTCTAAGAATTGTACTTAAGTCCTTAAATACTACTGCTGGTGTTTGCAGGAGACCAAGATTTGCCGTAGAGTACTCCTGGCTTTATCAGGTGGTGCTAGCGATAAAGAACGAGCCTGCCAAGTCAGGAGACTTAAGAGAAGTGGGTTCGATCCCTGGATTGGGAAGATCCCCTAGAGGAAGGTATCGCAACCCACTCCAGTATTCTTGCCTGGAGAATCCCATGGATAGAGGGGCCTGGCGGCTTACCGTCTATGGGGTTGCAAAGAGTCAGACATAGCTTGCAAGGGAGCTAGAAAACAACAAAACAGTGTCTTCAAATTTTTGAGTGAAATGATTTTTCAACTTGGAATTTCAAGTTTTTATTTATTTACTCCTAGTAAAGTAAAAATTTATTTGACAAGACTGACTTGAAACCCAGGAATATTTTTGTGCTCTCTTCTCCTTTCCTTTCAAGTGAGAAAATGTTAGCTGGCAACAGACAAAGCATGATGATGAGGTGTGGACATTACAAAGGAACAAAAGTCAGGGCTCCAGCTGTCCTCACCCAGACACCACTATCTCCTCTTTAGCACAGAGAAGGATGTGTTTTTGAATCTTTCCAAAGCTCAGTTCAGTTCAGTTGCTCAGTAGTGTCCGACTCTTTGCAACCTCATGGACTGCAGCATGCCAGGCTTCCCCATCCATCACCAACTCCCAGAGCTTACTCAAACTCAGGTCCATCGAGTTCATGATGCCATCCAACCGTCTCATCCTCTGTTGTCACCTTCTCTTCCTGCTTTCAATATTTCCAAGCATCAGGGTCTGTTCCAGTGAGTCAGTTCTTTGCATCAAATGGCCAAAATATTGGAGCTTCAGCTTCAGCATCTCTCCTTCCATAAATATTCAGGATTGATTTCCTTTAGGATTGACTAGTTTGATCCAGTCCAAGAGACTCTCAAGAGTCTTCTCCAACTCCACAAAAGTAGACAATTCATAGAATCCTTCAGTTAAAAGCTGACATTTGGAATCTCAGATAGATACTATAATAAATTCTTGATGGATGCTTCAATGATTGAAGTCAGAAACCATGAAATATTAGTCTAAACACAAAGTGAAACAAAACAAAAAAACACTTCCCTGCTCTCTTGCTGTCAATGATTTCTGGAGAGGTCAGAGAATATGAAGTGTTTGAAGAGTATCTGAGTCATCTATCCATTTCAAACACTTGACCCCGTAATCAAAGCTTAAATTCAGAAGTTTATTGGTCATGTCTTGTTAATAGCAAGCCTAGAGCTAACGTGAATTAACACCTCCATTACAAAAGTCATTTTTCCAGAAGTCATTGTCTTAAACAAATAAAGTTCAAGAAAGTAAATTGGAAAATAAGCCAGAATTAGGATATATGTCAGTTTTACCAACAGAGACAAAAATCCAACAAAGGAAAAAAAAAACGAGCATTTATCATGCAGAAAGTCTTTCTGAAACATGAATATTTTAATAGTCAATCAAAATCATTGTCAAAAGAAACAAATGTGAAAGACTAGTTTTTATCCTCTTCAGAACAATAGATAATCCCCTCTGGTGTTTTTTTGTTTCTCTCTAATTGCTTTATCTATCTATCTGATTATTTATTCATTGTGTGAAAATGACAGACTTCAGAATTCCAATTTTCAAAGACTTGGCTTTAATGGCCATTTATTTGAAAAGCAAGTTACATCCAAGCACTTGCCAGTCTGTTAGAACATTTTACCTTAATGAGTCTCTGAAGAGCTCTTGGAATCCTAGCTATAGGGAGCAGTAACTCAGATACATGCTTGGAGCTAATGACTTAATACGTAGCCACAGAGCAGGCCAAATAAAGTAGTTCTTACAAACCCAATGAAATAGAATTGAGAACAACTTGCAATGTAGATAGTGATCTGAAGAGTTCTTTTCAAAAGAAGGAAAAGTACATCTGTACCATTAGCAGCTTGATTTGAGGACTAAATTATCTAAATAATTCACTTTTCTGTGTGGCGTCAACCAGGATGCACATTCAGCAGTTGCTGTTGCATTTTTGTTTTTTATACTTTTTTTTTTTACATATACCAATGGAATGACAGCATCCCTTAATTATTGGCAGGCACACAGTGTTTGCTCAGATATACCTAAGGCATCCGGGAGAGGTAAAGCTTGGACTCATTTGTTAGTTTGGCTGTCACATAATATGAGAGATTCTAGTTAGAGATCTAGTTTAGATTACTTATTTGTATTTTAAAATTAGGTTCACTATCATTTATTCCCAGGGATTGTAAGTATTTAAAAGGCCTTTCATCTACTCTAAAATAATTGAGCTGCTAAGGCTACAAACATCCAAATTCTACACCTTTTACATTTCTTTGTACAAATGTTTATGACTTTGAGAAGAGGAAAAGGTGACTTTGTCACTTTATGGGTGAAAGTTAGAAATAACTTTAATAGAATTTTAAAGAGTTGAAACATAAAATTTTACAAAATTTAAAGCCATGCAGTGTTTTCGTTCAGTTTATGCTCAGCTCATCTATTGCATTATGTTCTAACGCATATCACCTAATGCATTTCTGTTGCATTCATTTCATGCCGTAGTCAACACTCAATATTCTTATCATGCCTGAAGGAAGATTTTTGTCAATTAACTGATCAGCTTTTCAACATTGATGAAAAGCGCATTCTCAGGTGGTTTTTTAACTGTTTTAAAATAAAGCTACCCTGTATATCCTTTTATATGCTGTACTGAGAAATTGAAATTATGCATCGGATTCAATGGGGTGATATGTATGTATAACAGTTTATGTTTTCTCATTCTCATCAAAGATATTTATTTCTAAGAATAGAGTCTATTTTGCCTGCAGATCCATATAAGTTTCCTCAAACAGCACTCTTCATGTTAAGGAACTTAGTAAGTGATGCTGGTTAAGCAGTGGTTGATGTTTTTAACATGTCTACATTTCTTCTGCAAATTATAATCTTTTTACTCTCCCTACGTGTAGTCTGTTGCAATCACCCACTGGTTTTATGGCATGTGATAACAATATCACCCATAGCACTTGCAGGTATTTAGATAAATAAGTCATAAATGCCCCTGAGAAAAAGAATGAAGGCATTTCTTAATAAAATGTTTTATAGCTTGAAAAATATGGTAACAGAGTTCTTGTATATATTAGATTCCAAATAGAGAAGTAAAAGTTTATTTAAAAAAATAATTTAATGTTCTTCTTTCTTTAATCACAAGTATTTATTCTGCTTTAAAACTCCAGAGAAGAAATTCTTTACAAAAAATTTCTGGGACTCTAAGAATGACTTTTTATTAATAATATGATTTTTTAAATCTCATGCATTTTCTTTAGCTAATTAAAAAGTATTGCCTTATAGTTGCTTTACAATGTTGTGTTAGTTTCTACTGTACAGCAAAGTGAATCAGCTATATATGTACATGTATCCCCTCTGTTTTGGAATTCCTTCTCAGGAATTCCTTCCCAGGTCAGCAGACCTGACCCTTGTCACAATCAGGTGCTTCATATAAAATTTCATTCCAATCCCAAAGAAAGGCAATGCCAAAAAAATGCTCAAACCACCACACAATTGTACTGATCTCACACACTAGTAAATTAATGCTCAAAATTCTCCAAGCCAGGCTTCAGTAGTGCGTTAACTTCTTGATGTTCAAGCTGGATTCAGAAAATAAAGAGGAACCAGAGATAACATTGCCAACATCTGTTGAATCATCAAAAAAGGCAAGAGACTTCCAGAAAAATATCTATTTCTGCTTTATTGACCTGCCAGGGTCCAGCCCTGGTGGATCCAGGGTAATTTGAAGGTGGGGATGGAGTAGCCATCCTAGAAAAAAGCTATTTAATTATAGATATAGAGCGAGTTTAGAAATGGATAATGTAGTAGGAAAATTAGTGGAGAAAAAGAGACTGAATAACTGGTTTATGTGGAATACCAATCACCACCTACGTCGGCCACAGGCATCTTTCCATTCTCCTGAAGGAGAGGAGGCACTGAGGCCTCCCCTGTCCCATCTTAGCATCCCAGGCAGAATTAGCAGGCTTGGTGAATACCCACATTTCAGATGGGAATTCAGCCAGGAAAACGGGGAGCAAGAAAGAAACAACACGGGGGAATCAATCTTTCCAGAAACTGATCCGATTTATGTATTTTTCAGGTTTGTTTATATATCTTTTGTTATACATAGGGATGAATACAGAGTCACACGGGGGTTAGCAGACCTAACCCTTGTCACAATCAGGTGCTTCATATAAAATTATACAAAGGTCTTATGGGTTTTTACATCATCTTTTGGCCATGAGATCTGCTGACATTTTATGGCCCTTTCTGATACCGGTCAGTTAACCAGGAAGCTTATTTTTCCAGGGGTGATTTTTTCTTAAGTCACATGCCACCTTCCAAATAAAGTTGCATTCCTGTAGGGTGAGGGTGTAGTGGATTACAATCAAGAAAGGAATTTACTTAACCTAAGGTTAACATGATTAATCTTAAAGGCTAATACTTATTTTTCCTATATGCTAGCTATATTCACTATAAGGGCAGGGAATATGGAGATTTAGCAGCAAACATCAGCCCAACAAATGAAAACCCTTCACCAATGTTCCCTTTATGATCTATTTAGTCTTAAGACAGTGATAAAGTTACATTTTTGCATAACAAGGACACAGTGATTTATAACAAAGTACAGTGATCTATAACAAAAGAGAAAATTCATTAATTCAGAGTCTAGTATTGCTAACATAAAAAACTGCTATATTTACTTTTCTATATTCCAAATACATTGATTAATATATTCCCAGGTACCTAAGGATATGGAGGCCTGGTGGCAATCAGTGACTCAACAATACAAAAAGCCCTATGCTAATACTCCAAACACTCTGTGCTGTTTATGATTGAGAGGTTGTCACACAAGCTAGTCTGTCAGCAGAGAGGTTTGACTTGAGAGACCCTTGTCACACCCAGGGCAGGGAATTAACAGTTATTTTTGTCATGGCAAATGAGAAAACCCTTCATCAATATAATTCCTAATGAACCCACTATTACTATACTAATGATCTTCTAACTTCTCAAAAGAGTCTGTATTTAGAAAGTTTTAAAGCATCCCATGCCTCTCACAGTTAGGAGGCTGTAAACAATCACATGCGGCTGGACGACCTGATCAGGCAGGCCAGAGAACCTTCAGAGTTCTTAAGTTGAAACACACTTATCAAGCCCAGGAATTTTTATTAACTGGGGCTGCAAGTTAACTCCTTCTCCGAGAGAAATGGTTATGGGGGAGAGCTCCCCATAAAATACTCTGGTTTGGGGGGTAGATGCTCAGGAACAGGGGGTTTTCTGAGGCTTGATCACACCTTTGTGCATACCAAGCTTCCTTCCTCATGACGTTTGCCATGGGCAGAGTTCCTCATGCTGACTCCCAGCATCAACCTTACCAAAGCCTTTGACTGTGTGGACCAAAACAAACTGGAAAATTCTAAAAATGATGGGAATACCAGACCACATGACCTGCCTCCTGAGAAATCTGTATGCAGGTCAGGAAGCAACAATTAGAACTGGACATGGAACAATAGACTGATTCCAAATAGGGAAATGAGTACGTCAAGGATGTATATTGTCACCCTGCTTATTGAACTTTAATGCAGAGTACATCATGAGAAATGCTGGCCTGGATGAAGCGCAGCTGGAATCAAGATTGCTGGGAGAAATTTTGATAACCTCAGATATACAGATAACACCACCCTTATGGCAGAAAGTGAAGAACTAAAGAGCCTCTGGATGAAAGTGAGAGAGGAGAGTGAAAAAGTTGGCTTAAAGCTCAACATTCAGAAAACTAAGATCATGGCATCCTTTCCCATCACTTCATGGCAAATAGATGGGGAAACAGTGGAAATAGTGATGGACTTTATTTTGGGGGGCTCTAAAATCACTTTAAATGGGGACAGCAGCCATTTAATTAAAAGATGTTTGCTCCTTGGAAGAAAAGCTATGACCAACCCAGACAAAATATTAAGAAGTAGAAAATAAAAAAGAAAAAGCAAAGATATTACTTTACCAACAAAGGTCCATCTAGTCAAAGCTATGGTTTCCAGTAGTCATGTATGGATATCAGATTTGAACTATAAAGAAAGTTGAGCAACTAAGAATTGATGCTTTTGAACTGTGGTGTTGGAGAAGACTCTTGAGTCTCCCTTGGACTGTAAGAAGATCCAAGTAGTCCATCTTAAAGAATTCAGTCTTGAATATTCATTGGAAGGACTGATGCTGAAGCTGAAACTCCAATCTTTTGGCTAGCTGATGCAAAGAACTGACTCATTTGAAAAGACCCTGATGCTGGAAAAGATTGAAGGTGGGAGAAGAAGGGAATGCCCAAAGATGAAATAGTTGGATGGCATCATTGACTCAATGGATATGAGTTTGAGTAAACTCCAGGGTTTGGTGATGGGAAGGGAGGCCTGGTGTGCTGCAGTCCATGGGATTGCAAGGAGTCAGACATGACTCAGTGACTGAACTAATCTGAACTGATGATTATTAAATATCTGGTTAAGCACAAGTCCAATAAATATTCTGCCATCTCTTTTCATATGTAGTTTATATGTTTTTCCCATAAAGGCTACATTCATCAAAGAAATTCTTGCCACAGACATGAAACAACATAGCATTTCCAATGTGATCCCAGGAATTCTTGATTACTTCTTTAGGCAAAGTTGCAGATATTCAAAGCAATTCATTAATATCATAATTTTTACTTAGCTTTATAATAAACATTCTTTGTCACAAACTGAAAGTGGAAGGTAAGTTGGAATTTACAGAAAGGGAAGAGAAAGCTAAGGGAGAACAGATCATAACGTTTAGTTAAAATGAAGTTGTCAATGGAAAGAGATTGAGGGCCAGTTTACACAGGCACAGCAGGCACTTTGAGAAAGTTTCTAGCAACTTAATTCATGTAGTGTCTTTATTCAGTTTGGTGAAAATTGGACTATGGTTAGAAGACACTCTTTCCTTATTCATCTCAAAATAAATGATTATTTATTTTAGATTATTAAAAGAAATTAAGAATACAACACCATTCAATTGTCTATGAAAATGTTCTCTTTTTCATCAAGAAGGAAAGTTATAGACAATTCTTTTTGCTATTCTTTTCACATACACAATGAAGAGAGAAAATATTAGGGATACAGTATTGTTTGGCTCAAATGCTTTATAACCTAGGTGTTTTGACAGCTTAATTATCTTATTAATGACTTTATTTTGTACTAACCTCAAAATTATGATTTCCATTTCAGTGGTTTCTTTTGAATACCAAGGAGTATGGTTGTTAACAGGAAATTCAAGCAGAATCTCTGGGAACATTAAAAAAAAAAGTTTTCTAGGTAGCTTACCCATAAATAGCCATGACCAGTTCCAGATGGTCTCAGACATATTTTATGTGTGTGTATGTTTCAAATAATGAAAGAGTTTGCTGAGAACTTAAAATACATATATTGTACGTTAAAAGATAAAAGGTCATGTTACTCAGAATACTGCAGATCTGTGTTGTCCAATACATTAACCACTAGCCATAGGTAGCTATTTATATGTAAAATAGCATTTTTTATATTTAAAAATTCAGTTCTTCATTTTGCTAGCTATTAATATATTTCATTTTTTTTCACTAGCCATACAAGTCCAGTGGCTACCATGTGGGACAGCACAGATTTTACAAAACATTTTTATTGTCACAGAGAGTTATCTTGAATAGTCCTGTGAATGTCTATTTTAGGCAAAAGCCTTGATCTTAGTGAGTTGACTGCCTAATGGGGAAAACTGAGACTAGGTAATTAAAATGTTTATTTAAAACTCCAAGACAGTCCGGGTGCTAGAAACAGAGCAGCAAACAAGAAAGATAAGTTATCTGCTATAGTAGGGTTTAAATTCTTAAATTTAATATTTTTCTAAACATCAGGCTCTTGGAATCATTCCTCCCTTATGAGTCAGTCTGGCATATTAATTTAAAAAATACTGAAGTATAGTTGATTTGCAATATTGTGTTGTGTTGGTTTCTGCAATGTGAACTGGTATATTAATTTTAACCTTATTAACCTATGAGCTTGGTACATAGGACTCCTCATAGTCACATCAGTCCTTTAAGGGTATTGCTCTACACATAACTAAAAACATGTCCAGATAATCATCACACTATGGGTCTTGTGACAGACCTCATCCTCTGTCTCCAAATGGCTATATCAAATTCATTCATAAGTCAAATATGAAACCAAGGAGAAAGATTAAATGATCCACAAGCTGTGACTAACTGGGCATTCTGCACTCTATATCCTTTTATTGTGTATATTATGCCACTAATAAAGTATGATTAGTATTGGATGACTGTAAAGCTCCAAGTAATTGAGGACAGAGGTATTGCTATGAAGTTAACTTGTAATGTGTGGACAGGAGGATGTTAACATGCTGCAACACACCTACACACAGTCCCAAACTTGACAGCAGTAGACAGATTTGCCTGGCATGTAACAAGACAACATCAGGTGGCTCAGTTTGAGATAAGGCTTCATGCAGTCAGAGAGATGAAGAGACTAAGATGCAGAATGTGACGAGTCTTAAAGATGAGTGTCCCTGGCCAAGCTTGTATCTATTGGCACAAGGATTGCCTTTCATGCCTGGGGATGCAGTCCCACTTTCACATATGCATTACAATACTGTCAATGACATTTGGAGACAAATTATGATCACTTGAAAGAGTGTACTTCATCAAGAGTTTGATGGAATCATTTTCCTCATCCTTTAATAACATTTATCTTACAGATTGCAGTAATAATGTGAAATATTGTAAAGGCTTTTTTTCCCCTTTGCTTCAGTGTCCATGTGTGGATAGAATTTACACAACTATCTGAATCTTTATTATGACCTCAAGAATACTCTACCAACAGGAACTATTAACAATTTATGAATGGTTTACATCTCCAAGCTTTTACACACCATCCATTTCTGGAATGTCCTTTGCTCACTGGATATATTTAGTATTTGTTCATTCTTTCTGATCAAAATGCCAACTCTTGTTTCATTCATGCACTCCAGTAATGTTTATTGATAGCCACTATGTTTTAAGTACATTTCTAAGCTTATGGAAATAGCACTGAAAAACAAGTTCTCGGCCTCATGAAGCTTACTGTCTTTGGAAGAGGCAATAAAATATAAAAATAAATATATATTTTTAAAGGTAAGGCTGTGTTACATAAAGAAAAGTAGTGCAGGATAGAGAATATGAGTGAACATTTTTAGGTAGGCAATCTGGGAGGCATCTATAAGAAGGGGATAATTCAGAAAGTTTTCAGTGCAGTGATGGAGTAAGCCATGAGACATCTATGAGAAGCATATGCCTGGCAAAGAGAACGGCAGGAGTAAGCCCCTAAGTACAAAAGACAAGAATACAAAAATCAGAAGTGATGAAGAGTGTAGAAGTGGCAAATGAGTTTAGAGAGTGAGGCAGAAACCAGAAGTATGGGGCATTGTAAGGTCATGGTGTTGGGTTTAAACTTTGTGTGACTGGAAGCCAATGGAAATTTTAAGACAGGAAGTGATATAATCTTGTTTTAAGATTTAGAAAGGTCACTTAGCTGCCAAGTGGGGGATAGATTAAAGGGTCAGGAATGGAAGCCAGGAGGCCAGTGGGAGATTATTGAAGTAGGTACATGAAAGATGATGGAGGCTTAAACTAAAGTGAGAACAGTGAATGTTATGGAAACTAATCAAATTCAGGATAAAATTAAAAGTTAGAGGCTATAGTACTTGCTGATATATTGGAAATGGCATGTAAGGAAAAGATAGGAGCAAAAGATAATTTTTTTAGCCTGATCCACAGGATGAATGCATTTGACCAGAGTAGGAGCAGGTTGTGTGTAGAGGGATTGTATGTCAAGAGCTGTATTTTAGCCATAATAATCTTGAGATGCCTACTAGGCATATGGGTAGAAATGTTAGATAGATAGGGTGATGCATATATCATTTGGAGACTGGGAGTTGGTGAATTTGCATTGATGACCCTTAAAAACTAAGAGACTTCTTGATAGTACCTTGGGAAAGAGTATAGGCAGAGAAAGGGAGGGAAACTAAAGGAGTAAATCCTTGGATCCTATCACATAAAAATTATCAAGAAAAGAAGCTGAAAAAGAAATAATCACTGCCTCCATGAGTTACCAAAAATAGTTATAGGCCTATTATATAGAGGCCAGTCACATTGTACTATGGTTATTTTTATCCTTTATTTCTTCTGTAATAGATTTCTTGTTTTTATACATACCACATAGTAAACAATAAATGTTTGCAACATAAATGCTTGCCTAAATAAACTTTTTGTGACTTGGAGAAGAAAATTTTCAAAATATATTTATTGGGAAAAATAAATGATACAAAACAACACTTCAGTCCTCTATTATTTGAAGACACTGACTATATATTTCTTTGTAAAGTGAAACATTTGAATACTCATCTCTAAATTCTTATATTTATTATCGATGCCTCAACTATGTTTCAGTTTGATTTTACCTCATTGTTTTCATATTTATATCTCCTTTATGTTAGGGCTTGTAAGTAAATAAGGTTATTTATTACTTTTCTTTCTTTTAGAGACCAAACAGCTTTTCCATTGTCAGGTTTATTTGTATCACTGGCCACACCCTCTCCATGCATTACAAAGGCAGATTAGTTCCCCCAGTGGTGCATAGTCACTGTCTGTTGGCTCAGTGGGCTAAATTTTAAGTCATCCACAGACAAAGAACTTAAGCACTATAGACAGAGTATACAGTCTATCTCTTTGAACTGTGGTGTTGGAGGAGACACTTGAGAGTCCCTTGGACAGCAAGGAGATTCAACAAGTCCATCCTAAAGGAAAACAGTCCTGAATATTTGTTGGAAGGACTGATGCTGAAGCTGAAACTCCAATACTTTGGCCACCTAATGTGAAGAACTGACTCACTTGAAAAGACCCTGATGCTGGGAAAGATTGAAGGCAGGAGGAGAAAGGGATGAGAGGATGGGATGTTTGGATGGCATCCCCAACTTAATGTGTTTGAGTAGAGTCTGCCAGTTGGTGATGGACAGGAAGGCCTGGAGTGCTGCAGTCCATAAGATGGCAAAAAGTTGGACAGGACTGAGCCACGGAACTGAACTGAACTGAACTGATAGTCTCTCTGATAGCACACCTATGCCTGCGGGCAGGTATCTGCAAATAATTGGCTTCAGGTGTTTGCCTGCAGGAGCTCATTGAAAGTCAATGCAAATGAGGCCATTTTCCGGAGCAGAAGACATTAACCTGCAGGAACCTTGTAGGCACAGGTGTATTTTGGGACCATAACCATGTACTTTTTAAACATATGTATAATATTATACATTAATCATAAATACTAGGTCAACAATGTGAGGAGTTCTCAACGAAGTAGGGGAAAGAGGAGATGTGTTAATGAACAGAATAGTGGAATTAGAACAGTTTTGTCTGCCTTGCTGTCTTGTATGTTTCATCTCTGCCAGATTTCCATTCTCGTTCTGCCAGGATTATAAGAAACAATAATCTTGAGGCATATTGACAAATGGAAAGTTTAAGTAAAGCAAATACAACTTACTTGAAATTGCACTGTGTTTGAAATATAAGAAATTAATTACATTTAAGCTATGCCAGTAATATTCGAAAGCATGTTTCTATTTCTGGATTATAGAAAGTGTTCAATGCTAAACTAGCAATTCTATGAGGTCA
Source organism: Madoqua kirkii (assembly GCA_006408675.1). Classification (NCBI taxonomy): domain Eukaryota; kingdom Metazoa; phylum Chordata; class Mammalia; order Artiodactyla; family Bovidae; genus Madoqua; species Madoqua kirkii. Next base: position 28,792 of record SJYC01058911.1, read on the forward strand.
CATTTAACTGTTAACCTGGGTAGGAAGTGAAAGTCTGTTCTATGTTTTATGCTTTTTAAAATTGTTAGTACTTTTTATATATACTTTTATCAGTGGAAGCATTGAACTCATCTTCTTCTATAACTGGCCACTTCGTGGTGATTTTTTCCTGACCAAGAATCCCTTCAGTGCTTCATAGCATGCACTTGATTATTGTATGCATGCTCAAATGTTGTCTTAGCAACCAACCTTTTCACTTCTATAAGTGTTCTGGTTTTTTCCTCCCCTCTCTCCCCTTACATTATAACTTTCCCTAAACTAGAAAGCATTTTATCTGATTTCTGTACATCTTTTCATCTCTGTCTCCCCAACATGCATTTTTATTGAACTGAATTATATAGAAAAATTATCAAACTGTTTCTTTTAATGTGCAGTGGAGTTTAATATATGTAATACTCAAGATTCAAGACAATATTGGATGGAGTCGAAGAGAAGTTATAGCGCTTTACGCATGTTATGTGGTACACACATTAAAACTTATATTGACATTTGCAAGGGATTTAGACTCTGCTATAATTTCATATGCAGGTGGATGCTTAATAAATAATTTTGGTCATAAGCCAAGAATATGCTCTATGTAGGATTTGAGCATATGCTCCATGATATTAATGATAAAACATATGTTTAGAAACATTTCCATCCAAGCCTGGGACATATTGCCTCCATCCCGTACTGAACATCTCCTCCAACAAGACCTCTTCATCTTGAAATAAAAGTATTTTAAAATCTATGAACATTCCCCTGCTCTAGTTCTTTTCCCACTTGCCAATAGCATAACCTTCAAAAATAGAAGTCTGATGGTGCCTGTCTTGCTTAAAAACTTTCCAAGTCTATAACATGGCACCTGGGACCTTCCACACATTCACAATCTGATCCTAATCTACTATGCTCTTCTCTGTCTTGTTTTTCACTGTGATCTGCTCCCACCCATTATACAACTACATTGTTCACTGTTCTCAGAACACATCACCAAGTGTCTCTCCTCCATTCACTTTTTAGTGCTATTTAATCCTCCTGCAATATATTTTCCATCCTCCTGTGCTTGGTGAGTTCGACTCAGGCTCTCATTCTCTTTTTAGGAAGATGTCCCCTCTCAGAGCTCCTTCCTGGTTTTCTGATTCTTCTCTGCTCTCCCCAATTCATCCACCAACTAACTGTTCCAAGTTGGCTACTCTTATTTGAGCTCTCACACAGTCCTTGGCTTATCTTTTTTGAGTCTGATATATAGCACAGTGACATGAATAGTCACAACTAAGCCATATTCCTTAGGAAATCCTTCATAGCTACTCTGCTCATTTTGGAAACACAGTTTGTTTATTTTTTGGTAAATAACTTTTAAACCTGGCAAATAACATGATTTTGTAAGAAGAATATAAACATTAAAATTATACACAATAAATATATGGAGAAAATATGTTGAAAGAGTAGATAACTATTCAATTACCTCAGTTCCCTAATTCAGAAATAAACACTTTAAACAGCCTGATATAAGTTCTTCTTTTTTTTTTTTCTTTCTCTGCACATACTTTCACATGCTTTTTTTTTTAAGAAAATGAATTTTTTTCAATATAAAGCTTGATTTTATTCAATTGTGATCCTCTTTGTACATTGAAGCAGCTAGATGTACCTTATACCTTTATATCTTGCATCATTTACCTTGAACCTTTAATATCTGCATGAAAAAAAGTGAAGTCTCTCAGTCGTGTCTGACTCTTTGCGACCAGCTCCTCCATCCATGGGATTCTCCAGACAAGAATACTGGAGTGGGTTGCCATTTCCTTCTCCAAGGTATCTTCCCCACCCAGGGATCGAACTCAGGTCTCCCACATTGCAGGCAGACACTTTTTAACCTCTGCACCACCAGGGAAGCATAAGTAACCATAGATTACTTATTGTTTTTGTTGGTATTTAGGCTGTTTAGTTGTTTGTTATAGCCAACAGTACTGCAGTGTGTTTTCTTGGATTTATATCTTTCCCCATTTGGACACTGAGAACTAAGATTTATTTTATTCAGCTTTCTATCCATAAGAGTGGGCTTCCCTGATGGCTCAGATGGTAAAGAATCTGGCTGCAATGCAGGAGACCTGCGTTCGATCCCTGGGTTGGGAATATTCGATGGAGCAGGGCATGGCATCCCACTCCAGTATTCTTGCCTGGAGAATCCCTATGAATAGAGGAGCCTGGCAGGCTACAGTCCGTGGATTCGCAGAGTTGGACATGACTGAGTGACCACGCACAGCATCCATAAGAGTAACAAGAGATTCACTAATCCAGAAAAAGTGTAAAGAAGGGAAGCACAGAGGCTGATTAACACATATTATGCAACACAAATTGCATACATGGCTTCTCTACTCAATCATGATAATACATGTAGCAAGCCATAAACATTTGTAGCAACGTTCTTGTTTTATTTTCTAATTTACACTTCACTTAATCTTTGACACCCTTAGCCAGTGTGGCTTAAGAAACCATCTTTGACTTGATCTGATTTAGAGTATTTCCTCCTTTTTTTTTTTTTTTAACCCTATAAGGTACTTATTCCATACCCATCTAAACTAGAAAAAGTCTGTTTTTCTTTTTTATATTGAATTTCTTAAAATTAATTAAAGATTGTTCCCAGTTTCTGCATCACTGTTGCTCAAGGATTAAACACCGAGTTTCTAGTCACTGTTTAAAGCCAGAGCTGATTTCCTTCAATATAGTGCAAATGTGCCACTTTCATAGGATCATGAAGTCTGTTACCATTTGCAAGGCTCTGAAGCATTTCACTTTCTTCCTCTTTTTTTTTTTTTTAACTGTGTTTATGTCTTTGACCAATTGTCTATTTGAATAGTCAACAACTTGTACTTCCCTTTTCTGCTGTTATTTGCCACTCTTCAGCCACAGGAAATAAGTTTCTACTTTTTGGAAAGAAGAACATCCAGGGGAGGAATGGTCATTAGGCAGGTTCTTGTGGAGAATCTCTATATTGCTCTTCTCTGGCCATGGTGGCGTCTGTTTTTACTATTTCACTATTCCTACCACTGTGTTGATGCCATAATAACATGTGTTGATATGGTATTGTATCTTTTCAATACATATCTTGCTTCCCAGCAAATTCATCTTTCTTCCCTTTGTTTCTCAATTAATTTTTCTGAATGAATTAATGCATATATAAAGTTTCTCCTTAATAAAGATGAAATTATAAAAACAGTGCTTTTTAATGTTATTTAAAGATATTGATCAAACTGATCCAATTGAAGTTATAGATATTATTTGGAAAGATAATTTTATTCTCAAATATGACATTGCAAGCTTTTTATAAAGGTTCAAACTTTTTCTTTTGAGTATAGTGTTTTTAAAAATAAGGAAGAGAAATAAGCTCTGGAAAAACTTATTGCTCTGAAGCATTAAAATTCAGCAACCATTGTTTAACCTCTTGCACAGAAGTGAGATCTTTTTTTTTTTTCCCAAAAAATAAAAAAAGAGGGTTCATGAAAGAAAAGTTACAGGGCATATAATATTTGGAAAAAAATAATGCTTATTTGGAAAAAGGAGATTGCTTATGCTTCAATTTGAGGAATAATTATCTCTCATCATAATTAGAGCTTAATCTTTACAGTTGTTTTTTTCATCTTTTTCTTAGAAGACAAATTAAGAGGTAGCTGGAAGGGGCAGTCAACAATTTTGGTCAGAACCAACTGTTCACCCATGTTTTCTGTGAATATGTTGACCATCTGATGATGGAATGAAACTATAATGGAGGCAGCAAACTACAGGGCTGTCCAAACCTTTCATTTTCATTTCTTCTATTTGCCTCCACCATACTTCTGCAAATAATTATATTTCTCTGTAGGAACAATTTTGACTGTCACTGCTCCTAGCAGATTTCTTTAAATGTGGTTTTTGAAAAATCTGGCTGGAAATGATTTCTAAAACTATGTACACAGTGCCTTAAGCTCAGAGCCTGGATGTACTGTCGCCTCCTTTGAATAGAAGTAGGAACTAGGGAATGCAGTTTCCCCTGAATTTAGTCTCCTGCGTAAGCTCAAGGGTAACCCATGTTTTGTTTTCTAGAATATTTTTTGTGGTCACTGTAGTAGCTGCTACTATGAAAGAATTCTGTACATGTCCTGACCTTTGCAGGAATGTTCTCTGATTTCTTTGTATGCTTTAACATTTTCTATTGGGTATGTACGTGATTACCTTAATTTTGTACAATCAGTTAACTTACTATCACAATTGCCTGATATATGTGTTCTCATTCTCATTTTTCAGGTAAGTGAACAGTAGGAATGGAAACAACAGCCTCTGAAGCACTTAGAAATTACTAAATGTAAGTTTCTATTTATAATTTGTTGTCCAGAGGACTACTAACATTTTTATTTTGCATTCTTTCACACCATGCAAATTGGGAGTAAAATGCAGTCAGAAGCCTCCAGGCCTGGTTAAAGACATGTAGCTCACTGATATTCATTATCTTATATGTCAGACATTTTTGGACTGGCCTAGTTATTGAAAACTGCTTTTCTTCCCTTGTCTACTACTGGAAAGTGAGCAAGTATAGGAATCAGTTCAGTTCAGTTCAGTCCCTCAGTTGTGTCAGACTCTCTACAACCCCATGAATCACAGCACGCCAGGCCACCCTGTCCATCATCAACTCCCACAGTGCACTCAGGCTCATGTCCATTGAGTTGGTGATGCCATCCAGCCATCTCATCCTCTGTCGTCCCCTTCTACTCCTGCCCCCAATCCTGTCAAGCATCAGAGTCTTTTCCAATGAGTCAACTCTTCACATGAGGTGACCAGAGTATTGGATTTTAAATTTAGCATCATTCCTTCCGATGAACACCCAGGATTGATCTCCTTTAGGATGGACTGGTTGGATCTGCAACAGTCCAAAGGACTCTCAAGAGTCTTCTCCAACACCACAGTTCAAAAGCATCAATTCTATGGCACTCAGCTTTCTTCACAGTCCAACTCTCACATTCATACATGATCACTGGAAAAACCATAACCTTGACTAGATGAACCTTTATTGGCAAAGTAATATCTCTCCTTTTCAATACGCTCTCTAGGTTGGTCATAATTTTCCTTCCAAAGAGTAAGTGTCTTTTAATTTCACAGGTGCAGTCACCATCTGCAGTGATTTTGGAACCAAAAAATAAAAGTCTGACGCTGTTTCCACTGTTTCCCCATCTATCTGCAGTGAAGTGATGGGAACAGATGCCATGATCTTAGTTTTCTGAATGTTGAGCTTTAAGCCAACTTTTTCACTCTCCATTTCACTTTCATCAAGAGGCTTTTTAGTTCCTCTTAACTTTCTTTTTATTTTTTTTTCCTTTTCTGTATTTTTTTTTATTTTAATAGTTTATTCTGTTTCACAATCCTGCATTGGTTTTGCCATACACTGACATGAATCAGCCACAGATGTATGTATATATATATATATATATATATATATATATAAATAACACATAGTATTAGGTTTAAAAATGTCTAAAATGGGATAATATCAAATGTTTTTAGCCATTACTGTGTGGTAGCAGTGTGAAGGAACAGTTAAAATACAAGGAAATAACACATTTTCATGGAAACATTTTTTTCTTGACTACAAATATTCAACTTGAAGACCTAAAACCCCATGGAATTATACCAAACTGGTACTAGATATCCAACTGTCAATTTTAGTTGACATATTAATCCATCTCTCCCTTGACTGTGTTTTGGTAAGTCAACTGCATTGTGTTAATCAAAAGGCTACAGTATGGGATTGAATAACAGCTCTTTAAAAGGAGGAGAATGTAGAGAAAATGAATAAATTCATATCTGGCTTAACACTGAAGTAGAAAATTCTAAATAAGTCTATGTGTTAGCTGTCAATTCATATGCACTAAAGTCAATATGCAGCAATTGCCAAAGATACTAGCTGACTTAAATGAATATAATTTTCAAATAATTTGGAAATATAATAGGAATATATTTCTTGTGAGTAGACATTTCAATCTAAGGACAGTCATCAGTTCAGTCCAGTTCAGTCGCTCAGTGGTGTCCAACACTTTGCAACCCCATGAATAGCGCACGTCATGACTCCCTGTCCATAGTGACAGTATACAGCCTTAACGTACTTCTTTTCCTATTTGGAACCAGTCTGTTGTTCCATACCCATTTCTAACTGTTGCTTCCTGAGCTGCATGTAGGTTTCTCTAGAGGCAGGTCAAGTGTTCTGGTATTCCCATCTCTTTCAGAATTTTCCACAGTTTATTGTGATCCATACAGTCAAAAGCTTTGGCATAGTCAATAAAGCTGAAATAGATGTTTTTCTGGAACTCTCTTGCTTTTTCCATGATCCAGCAGATGTTGGCAATTTGATCTCTGGTTCCTCTGCCTTTTCTAAAAACAGCTTGAACATCAAAGTACACATATTTCTGAAGCCTGGCTCGGAGAATTTTGAGTATTACTTTACTAGTGTATGAGATGAGTGTAATTGTGCAGTAGTTTGAGCATTCTTTGGCATTGCCTTTCTTTGGGATTGGAATGAAAACTGACCTTTTCCAGTCCTGTGGCCACTGCTGAATTTTCCAAAATTGCTGATATAATGAGTGCAGCACTTTCACAGCATCATCTTTCAGGATTTGAAATATTATTGCTGAAGCCTGGCTTGGAGAATTTTGAGCATTACTTTACTAGCATGTGAGATGAGTGCAATTGTGCAGTAGTTTGAGCATTCTTTGGCATTACCTTTCTTTGGGATTGGAATGAAAACTGACCTTTTCCAGTCCTGTGGCCACTGCTGAGTTTTCCAAATTTGCTGGCATATTGAGTGCAGCACTTTCACAGCATCATCTTTCAGGATTTGAAATAGCTCTACTGGAATTCCATCACCTCCACTGGCTTTGTTCATAGTGATGCTTTCTAAGGCCCTCTTGACTTCACATTCCAGGATGTCTGGCTCTAGATGAGTGATCACACCATTGTGATTCTCTGGGTCGTGAAGATCTTTTTCGTACAGTTCTTCTGTGTATTCTTGCCACCTCTTCTTAATATTACTCAACCATAAAAAAATAATGCCATCTGCAGCAACATGGATGGACACAGAGATTCTCATACTGAGTGAAGTAAGTTAGATACAGAAAAATAAATGTCATATTATATTGCTTATATGTGGAATCTAAAAAAAGGCTACAAATGAACTTATCTACAATAGATAAGTTCTGAAATACAGTTACAGATGTGGAAAAGAAACTTACAGTTACTGGAGGCTAAGGTAGGAGGAAAGGATAAATTGGAAGATTGGGACTGATGTATACATAATACTATATATACAAGAAATAAAATAAAAACCTACTGTATAATATAGGGAACTCTATTCAATATTCTGTAATGGTCAATATGGGCAAAGAATCTAAAAAAAAGAATGGATATATGCATTTGTATAATAGATTTACTTTGCTATATACTGACATTAACACAACATTGTGTATCAATTATGCCTGTGTGCTAAGTTACTTCAGTATTGTCTCACTTCTTTACCACCAGCACCACCTGGGAAGCCCAAGTATCTCAATAAAAATGTTAAAAAGTTAACAGCAAATAAAAATTGTATACATAAGAAGAATTTAACATGACGTTTACTGACAAAGGTTTTCTGACACTGGGCAAGGTAATGTCTTTGAGCCTCTGGTTTAATCATTTGTTGTATAGGACCAACCATATAATAATAATGATAGTGTATAACAATAATAAAAATAATCAGCATAGCCAACTCTCTTGGTTGCTGTGGTCAAAAAAATGAGAAAGCACTAAGAAAAATAGTACCCACTAGAATTATTTATTTGATGAAAAATATTTTCATATTTTATAAAACAGCTCTATTGAGGAATATTCACTATTCAATAAAGGGCATGCACTTAAATTATATAATTTGATACATCTGACACACACAAACACACACACACAGACACGTATATACATATATATATGTATATTTATATATATACCTATGAAGTTATCAAGAAATGCACATATACATTACCTCCAAAAGCTTCTTCATGCCCCTCTGTTATTCCTCCTTCCCACTCCTCTTTATTTATTCGGCTTCTTGAACTCAGCCTAATTATTTCGTGATTCATCCGTGCTGCTTCACGTATCAGTAACTGTAGGAGGAGATCACGCCGAGGACATGAGTGAGTGGCCCCGAGCTGGACCCCCGCGCGGGTTCTGCCTGCTTTCCTGGCCCCAGGAGCAGCCTCAGGAAAACCAGCCTCAAGATCATCAGGTGATGCTGGGACAGTCCGCGTGGCCTTCACACCTGAACCGAGTGAAGGCTGCGGGAGAAACTTCTGGCGGGCAGGTGCGGAGGGTGAGCTCCCTTGCTTTTTAAAGCTGCCGCCTCTACGAAATGCCGAGTCGGCCGTGGATCTCCATCTGGGCAGGGCCGGCCCGTGAGCTAGGTGCTGTGGACCGTCCTGGTCTGATGGTCTTTGCTGAGGGGGAACTGCACGTGGTGCGCGCTGGCGGAGAAGGGACGCAGGGTGCGCTGTGGGCGGCTGGCCTCGCGGTGGGCAGGTCACCGGCTTCCGATGCCCAGCCGGAGGCCGGAGCTCAGGTCTGAAATTTGGCAGAAGAGGTGAGTTCTACTGGTCCGCTGCCAGCTTCCGGGCTGGCGGACAAGACGGCAGATCCGTGTAAGTCGCAGAACGTAGGGTGTCGGCTGCTGTTCAGGTTCGACGCGTCCCTGTCTCCGGACGCTGCGGCCTGGGCACCGTGACAGACTGCAGGCCAGAGGGCCGCTAGGATGTAGGATGCTGGAAGGGGGCACAAACTGTCCTACCCCCGGAGCAACATCTCTGGGCGGTGTACACGGCGCTCCTCCCGCTAGAGATGCTCCTGAAAGACCCGTTTATCCTGTTCAAAGCAGCCCTTCCACCTGGATGAGCGTGTGCCCCATCCACCCACCCCTGTCCTGGCTCAGACTGCCCCGCTGACTCGGTGGCCTGCCTCTCTGCATTAGAGAAGCGCCCCGTTCCCTGGCCACCGGCACTAGCAATGTGGGCGCCGCTAGGTCCTGTAGAGCTTATGGACACCCCTCTTCCCTGCGGAAGCAGGGGGCAGGTAGATAAAGTGGAAGAAATTCCCACAGGTGCCTGGTATACAGATGACTGTAACCTGGAACAAATGGCAGCAGCCAGTGGGGCTGGACTCCAAAGTTCACGGGGCCGGGGGTCACCCCTGAGCCATGGTGGATTCCGTCCCGCTTGCTACATAGGCGATCCTAGCTCAGTTTTCCTTCATTTTCAATCTTGTCCCCTTTCGCTAAATTAGTGCCCTGACTGTAACCATAAAGGCAGTATTGAATAGAAATGGTGAAACCAGACATTTTTACTGGTCCCGAGTTTAGAGGGAGGATAGTCTTTCACCAAACGTACCTTTTATGAGATTGTGAAGGTTCCTTTCTCTTCCTAGTATGTTGAGTTTACATGGAGAATGAATGTTGGAACTTGAAAACTGTTGATGATGTTGGCACTGGTCATTATCAAATGCATTTTACACAAAATTTTGTGTTCATATGTTAACATATTGATTGACTTTCAGATGTTATACCAGCATGAATTTCTGGGATAAACCCCATTCTATCGAGATACATTTTGGTATCTATTTCATTTTATATATTGTGAAATTTAATATGTTAAAATTTAGTTTGGAATTTTAGAATCTGTGTTCCTGAGAAATATAGGCCTTTGGTATGAATAGTTAACATCTTAACACATTTTTAAGTACACAATTCAGTGTGTTAACTATAGTCACAATACTGTACAGCATATCTCTAGAATTTATTCAGTTTTTTAAGATCTGGAAGTAACTTTACTTTTCCTTTTTAAAAATTATTTCTTGTTTTTTCATTTTCACAATGGTGTGTTGGCTTCCGCCATACAACAATGGAAATCAGCCGTAATTATACGTGTATCCCTCCTTCTTGGGCCTCCCTCCCTCCCCACTGCCCCGCCCTCCTGCTCCTCTAGGTCAGCATCCCCGTGTTATACAGCAGCTTCTAACCAACTACCCGTTTTACACACAACACTGTATATGTACACTGACGCTACATTCTCCATTAGTCCCACTCATTCCCTCCCCACTGTGTCCACAAGTCCATTACACAACTGAAATGTTAACCCATTAAAGAACAACCCCGCATTTCCCCTCGCCTCTGGCAACCACCATTCTGCTCTCTGTTTCTGTAAGTTTGACTATTTGAGATTCTTCATGCAGTATTGTCCTTCTGGAATTGGTTTACCCACATAGCATAATGTCCTAGAGGTTTATCCATGTTGTCCCATACAGCATATTTCTTTCTAACATCCCATTGCATGTATATACCACATTTTCTTGATCCATTCATCTGTTGATGTTTGGATTGTTTCCATGTCTTTGCTATTGCAAATAATGCTGTAGTGAACATGGGAGTTCAGCTGTCTCTGAGATCCTGATTTCAGATCTTTTGGATATACAGTCAGCGGTGGGATTGCTGGAGCATATGGTAGTCCTATTTGTAGGTGTTTTTTTGAAGCTCACCACACTGTTTACCATTTTACATTCCCACCAGTATACAAGTGTTCTGAATTTTCTACATCCTTGACAAAACTTACTCTTTTCTTTTTTTGGTAATAGCAGTCCTAACGGATTTGGAATGTTATCCCAGTGTGATTTTGATTTGTGTTTCCCTGATGATTAGTGATACTGAACATCTTTTCATATACCTGTTGGCTGTTAGTATGTCTTTAGAAAAATGTCTAATCAAGACTCTGTCCATTTTAAAATCAGATTGTTGCTTTTTTATTTCTTTTGCTATTGAGTTGCAGGAGTTCCTTATAGTTATAAATATTTGCTCCTTTTCAGATCCATGGTTTGCTAATATTTTCCCTCATTTCATATGTTGCCCTTTTACTCTGTTATTTCCTTTGCTGTGCAGAAGCTTTACAGTTTGATGTAGTCCTACTTGTTTATTTATTTATTTTTGCTTGTGCTTTTGTCATTTCCAAGACCTATGTCAAGATTTTCTCCTACATTTTCTTCTAGGATTTTTAGTGCCAGGCTTTATGTTTAAATCTTTGATTTGCTTTAAGCTGATTTTTATATATGGTATAAGAAACGGGCTCAATTTCATAATTTTGGGTGTGAATATTTAGATTTCCCAATACCATTTGTTGAAAAGACTATCCTTTTCCTATTGTGTATTCTTGGCATCCTTGTTGAAGATCAGTTGATTGTATGTGCATGGTTTTATTTCTGGGCTCTCTATCACTCTATATGTTTGTTTTTATTCCACTGTCATACTGTTTTAATTACTGTAGTTTTGAAACGTGTTTTAAAATCAGAAAGTGTGATGCCTCCAGCTTTTCTCTTCTTTTTTCAAGATTGCTTTGGTTATTCTGGGCCTTTTGTGGTTCCGTATGACTATTAACTTGGGATGTCTTTAAATTTTCTTTCATCAGTGTTTTGTAATTTTCAGTGTATAAGTCTTGCACCTCCTCGATTAAGTGTATTTCTAAGTATTTTATTCTTTCTGATGCTATTGTAAGTGGAATTGTTTTCTCTTTCAGATAATACATTGCTAGTAGTGCATGTAAATGCAACTGATTTTTGCAGATCGATTATATATCCTGCCATTTCACTGAGTTCTTTTATTAGTTTTAATAGTTTTTTTATGTGGAGTCTTTAGGGCTTTACTGAATAAATAATAAAATCATGTCATCTGCAAGCAAGGATAATTTTACTTCTTTCTTTCTGATTTGTATGTCTTTTATTTCTTTTTCTTGCCTAATTACCCTAGAACTTTCAGTACTATGTCAAACAAGTGGAAAGAAAGTGCTTTCTTTCCTTTTCCTGATCTTATGGGAAAGCTTTCAATTTTTCACCACTGAGTGTAATGTTTGCTGTGGGTCTTTAATATGTGGTCCTTATTATGTAGAGGCAAATTCCTTCTATACCTAGTTTGTTGAGAATTTTTATCATAAAAAGAAACAAACTTCAATTTTCAGATATAAAGTGATCTGTCCAATGTCACAGAATTTGTTGGTGGTACAATCAGGTCTCCAGATTTTCCATCTAGGTGCTTTTGCCATAAAACACTGCTACCCCTCTTTCTTATTCTCTAGGCTTCTTTCAATGCTACTAAACACTTTGACATTAACAAATTGAAATTTCACAGACTATTATAGATGTATTTGTACCACAGTCCTATATAAAGTTTAAAAATTTCTTTCTCCTCTTTATGCTTCTGCTTGTGTGTTCATGTGTGTATATGTGTGTGTGTTTGGATGAAGCTGAGGGTCAGGGGAAATTGGAACAAGACTCAATATAAATCAAATTACCTGTCACAAAAGAAAATCATGAACTGACAGACCTAGACATTTCCAAGTCTACTTTCACTTCATAGCTAAAAAGTTGTGGCTTAGAGACTTTAAGTGACTTGTCTTAGTTTGACCTTTGGGAAAACTAAATTTGGGGTAAACTAAAGTTTAAAATACATTCCATTAAACATACTGTTTTTTCACAGTTTGTAACTGCCTCCTGGATAGTTAACATGGATAGTTATATTTCCAGTGGTACAACTATGTCAAAATTCCTCTAATTTCTTAAAAGATATAATTTGGAGAAATTGAGATCTCCATAAAGCTATAAATATTAGCAATATTAGTTACACTATCTTTTTTCCTTTTACATTAAATGTATATCAATAACAACAGAAAACAATCCTTAATTTTAAGCATTATGGTGATAATGTCTACAGAAATAGTACACATAAAAAATATTTAGAATTAGTTTTTGGCTTTAAGCTATTTTTGTAAATGAGAGGGTTTTTTTTATAACTTTATAAATATCTTTATACCATCCAAATTATCTTGCAGTAGAAATATGAATTTTATCACATCACAAATGTATCAATATATTTTATGAATGCAAAATTGGATGCTGTTGAATGTTAGTCTGACTTTGAGAATGATTATGTGATTGAAATTCCATGAATAATCATAATTTGTTTGGTAGCAGATCGATTATTTTTTTGAAAGTGCATTCATCATTTTCTTGACTGTGTCTGATCATTGGATCCTTGGGGGTAAATTTTCTGCACAGCACATGGGGATTTAGCAATGTGAGTCCCATTAGTGTGAAAAGGAGTTTTGCAGCTAAATCCATGAGCTGAGCAGTTGCTCTTTAATGTTATTTTAATATTTAATGGTTATTGCAGGGCTGTCAAGCTGGGACTGTTTCAATGAGAGAGATTTCCAGAACTTATGGGAGAGATTTTAAACATCTATTCAGAGCATATTGCAATATTCTTCTTTATAAAAGAAGATTCTTTAGGGAGAAACAGTCCAATTCAAAAGAGAGTTTCCCTTTAATTGTGGCAAATTTGAGACTGAGATAATCGATTTCTTATTTTTATTAGAATTATCCAAAAGATCAATTAAATTGCTTTCATGGGGTAACTTAGATATTAATTTGGTGCATTTCTAATGGAGTATCAGAGTCTGGAATAAAGGGGTTTTCAGTTTTGTTTTCTGTTTATGAATACTCATTATTTGTGTCATTAGTTTTATGATTTTTTGAGTTAATTGGCACTCTTGATTTTCCTCAAAATTTTGTAGGCAAAATTTGCAGAGGTTAGTGGGTTTTGCTACGAGTTAAATTATTTGTCATCTCAGGGATGAATCTCATAAATGGCAGCATTCCTCCCCCCTCCCCCGGGCATCTCCCTAAATGCCTGGTGGCCCCCAGGAAATCAGCATATACTGACATATTATTTAAGAATGAAGACATCTGGCCTTCAGAACTTAGAATGTAACCCATATTATTTTGATCAACTCTGAAGAACATATAACCTCTATCTCGGGTGCTTGAGAAGTCACTCAAGGTCACCAGGTTCGCCGGAAAAACTCAAATGAAAAATAACAGCTGTGTTTATCCATCACTTACCTCTCCTTTGTTCAAGCTTTCCTTCTCTTCTTTCACTCAGCCTATAAATCTGTGCAAGCTTCCACATTCTGAAAACAAGCCAACAAACGAACTTGTCCACCACGCATGGCTCCCCTCCAGCTGTGTTCTCCCGTGCTTTCTTCCACCAGCCACCCACCTCCTCAGAGAGCCACACCCACCTCCTCAGAGAGCCACACCCACCTCCTCGGAGAGCCACACCCACCTCCTTGAGAGCCACACTCACCTCCTTGAGAGCCACACTCACCTCCTTGAGAGCCACCCAGCTCCTCAGAGAGCCACACCCACCTCCTCAGAGAGCCACACCCACCTCCTCAGAGAGCCACACCCACCTCCTCAGAGAGCCACACCCACCTCCTCAGAGAGCCACACCCACCTCCTCGGAGAGCCACACCCACCTCCTTGAGAGCCACACTCACCTCCTTGAGAGCCACACTCACCTCCTTGAGAGCCACCCTCACCTCCTTGAGAGCCACCCAGCTCCTCAGAGAGCCACACCCACCTCCTCAGAGAGCCACACCCACCTCCTCAGAGAGCCACACCCACCTCCTCAGAGAGCCACACCCACCTCCTCAGAGAGCCACACCCACCTCCTCAGAGAGCCACACCCACCTCCTCGAGAGCCACCTACTTCCTCACTCCCCACTTCAGCGTCCCTCTGCTCTGAGCTCTTTCTGCCTCATCTCTTGACCTCTCCTTAGTGTCTGCCTGACTTGTCCATTCTTTATTTCTTCACACCCTTTATCACCTTCTTTTCATTCTTCCTTCCCTTTATCCTTTCTCTTCAAATTCTTGTTGCTGTTGTTCAGTTGCCAGGTTGTGTCCAACTCTTTGTGACCCCACGGACTGCAGCACGCCAAGATTCCCTGTCCTTCACCATTTCCTGGAGATGAAACTCATATTCATTGAGTTAGTGATGCCATCCAGCCACCATCCTTTGTCTTCCCTCTCTCCTGCCTTCAATCTTTCCCAACATCAGGGTCTTTTCCAGTGAGTCAGTTCTTTGCATCAGGTGGCCAGAGTGTTGGAGCTTCAGCTTCAGCACCAATCCTTCCAATGAATTTTTTTTTTTTTCAGACACCACTCAAGTAATTCACAAAGTTCAGTAAATCCTAGTCAGAGTCCTGAAGGAGCTTAGGTTCTGCTGGAGAGTTAACAGAAAAGCACCTCTCCTTTTTCTGCTCTGAGATACTAGAGGTTGGTCTTTGGAAACCATGTTTCTTCTGCCGGCCAAGGCCACTCCTGCTGGGGACGTGCAGGAGAGCCAAGAAGGCTGGAGTGAGGCGAGGAGACTTCCTTTTTGCTCTTTAGCTACTGTTCCTGCCAGAGCTCCGCGGCTGCAGCCCCTCACCAAGGCAGCGATGACTGGTTCTAGTTTCAGCTCCTTATGAGCATCCTCAGAACCATCTCTGTGGCCTCCTTCAGTGGCACCAGCCCCAGCTGAACAGTGCTCTGCCGGAGGCATCTGGGTCCCATGTGGAACATACCCTCTGAGCATCTCCAGGCAGCATCCCTTCTCAGGGCTGAGAGTCCCAGCTCTGTGGGGCCGAGTCTTCCAGAAAGTCCAGGAGGCACAGCTGACTGCTCTACCACTCAGTTTCTTCTGACTCAGAAGAAGGTTCCCGGAGCCTCTGATCTCAGTGTGGCAAGTAGTGACTCTGAAAGGAGCCTTGGGCAAGCCCAGTAGGGGAGTTACAGCGCGGACTCCCTAAGTCCTATTCTCTTTTGCGGAGCGGATGTTGAGGGATGGATGGTTTATGGTTCTTCATTTTGAACCTTTTTGGTGTAGTTGCTAGGTTGTGTCCAACTCTTGCGACCCCATGGACTATAGCTGCACTTAGAATACTGACAGAATTGTGCAGCCGTCACCACAGTCTAATTTTACAACTCTAAACGCAAAAACCAAGGGTCCATCAGGGTTGGTGTCTGGTGTCTGGTGAGACCTCTCTTCCCTGCTTGAGGGCAGTCACCTTTCCACTGCATCCTCATGCGGCCTTTCTTCTGTGTGGGAGGCGGGGGTTAGTGGGGAGGAAGGCGGGCAGAGAGAGAGAGATCTGGTGTCTCTTTTCCTCCTTGTGACATTTCGTTTTCTAACTTGGCTGGGTCGTGGGGTACATAGATACTTGGTGAAACAGTATTCTGTGTGTTTCAGTGAGGATGCTTTGGGTCAGCATTAACATTTGAATGCATAGACATGAGTAGAGCAGATTCATAACTTGGGTAACCCCAGTACCAGTCCCTACTCATTGATGTCTTGAAATGACTCATATAGGAAAGCCAGCTTTGTGCACAAAGTACTACAGAATATTTCTAGAACTTTTGACCATAAAGATAAGTGTTTTCGTGAAAATTATGGCTTTTTATATTTAAAGTCTACTTTTTGGAGAATGCTGTCTTCTGAAAGCTTGTTTTCATAATATTGTTTGGGGGATTGCAGAATAAAATTTTATAAAATATTTTATAATCCATATACAGATAACAAATGTTAATCTCCATTTGTATTATTGCTTCTACTTAAACGTCAGCTCCTGAAGTTACTGCTGCTATAGGTATTTCCGTAAATGTGTTTTTAAAATACATTTGCACCACTATTGGGGGGACTTTTAGTCCTAATAATGTAAGTTTATCTTATCTCCCAAAGCATGTATTTTTAAATTTATTTTCTCAGATATTTTTGTTGATGATATGAGCTCTTTTGCTTTCATTATCTTTGTTTTTGCAGTGAAATTAAACAGTTTTTCCTTGAACTCTGTATTCATAGGATTGCTTTTTTTCCCTTAAAGAAGCAAAGAGCTGTTTTTCCTTTTTTTTAAAATGTGTCCATCCAAATGTGATTTCTCATTCCACCTTCATAAGATCTGTTCTTTTCACCAAATATAATCCTGGAGATAATCTCAGATTCAGGCAAGAGGACTGGCAGCTTTCAACAGTGGACTCTGTTATGATGAGAAAAGTATTTTAGTCTCTTCCCTGTTAATATCTATCAAAAGCCTGCTTTACGCTCTTGTTCCCCAGTGGATGTATTTCTATTTGATTTCAATTAAAAATGAAATGTCAGCTTTTCAGGACGTGTTGCGCTGCTTTACGGTGCACACAGCTCCAACTCGTTAGGCGGACGACGGCATAGGTGGAGAAACCCAGTTGGGATGGAAAAGTACATTTCTGTTCGGACATGAACTAGCATGTATTCTACAAAACCTCTATTTAAAGGAAGACTCAGTGGCTGTGGGTTTCCCAATTCCCATATCATTCTCTGTCATCAATTTAGCCAAAGGTTTCCTCTATTAAATCACATTTTTCTTATTCCCAAGCTAAATTTATCTAGAAGCAATCTTGCCTTTATTTCTTGTCCATAAATGCTATGTTACTATTGGAAAGAAAAAGTGCCTACTGCTATATTTAAAATGGATAACCAACAGGGACTTACTAATGGAACTCTGCTGGATGGAAAAGTACATTTCTGTTCGGACATGAACTAGCATGTATTCTACAAAACCTCTATTTAAAGGAAGACTCAGTGGCTGTGGGTTTCCCAATTCCCATATCATTCTCTGTCATCAATTTAGCCAAAGGTTTCCTCTATTAAATCACATTTTTCTTATTCCCAAGCTAAATTTATCTAGAAGCAATCTTGCCTTTATTTCTTGTCCATAAATGCTATGTTACTATTGGAAAGAAAAAGTGCCTACTGCTATATTTAAAATGGATAACCAACAGGGACTTACTAATGGAACTCTGCTCAATGTTATGTGGCAGCCTGCATGGGAGGGGAGTTTGGGGGAGAATGGATACATGTATATGTATGGCTGAGTCCCCTCACTGTTCCAATGAAACTATCACAACATTGTTAATTGTTTATACGCCAATATAAAATAAAAAGATAAAGAAAAGAAAATTAGTGCCTAAAGGTTGATGAAGTATTTATGGCTCTGAAAAAAAGTTGTTTACATTAAAGGTAGTATTTTACATTGAATAGATTTTCATTCTTCCATTTTGATGATCTGAGACTTGATCTATAAAAATTCTAACCTCTGTGAAACACTAGGAGAGTTAGTATCATTCTGCTTCTCCTCTCTCAAGGAAATGGGCATATATGGAAGTTATGGAAATTCATTGCTAGCGATGCCAGCTTGACCAGGAGTGTAAGATGGAGGATAACGTGATCCCTTCTAAAAATTTCAGCAAGAGAGCTATAATATTTCCTGAAGTGCCAGCATCTGGAAAATGGAATGCTTTTCCACTTAAAAGCAAAGGAATATGATTTTTGACTGTGTCACATTTGGCAATTCAGAGGACAGCACAGATTGTATGGCCAAATTTCTCACGGGATTATGGTTTCTAAACACTTAAATAACCTGGTGATAATTTCTGATTATTGACAAAAAATTGAACAACAATTAAAGTGACCCTGTCTTTGGTGCCAAAGATTAGCTAATCACTGTGATTACAACATGAAAGCTTGGGAGAGAGATCTTCCAAGGTCACTCTTGCTATTAAAAATTCTCTTTTGCAGCCCTGGCTCCTATGGGGTTATAGACTTTTACTCAAAATGGATGACTCTAGCTTGTTACATTCTGCAGTTTCTGTTTTCTAGTTATTTGCAGAGTGTGCTGGGGCTAAAGTCTGCGTTTTCTTTCTGTGACCATATCCAGAAGAATTTAGTCGACAAACATGCTAGGCCTTGACTGTGAGCTAGATACTGTGTGCAGTGCGAGAAAGAAATGCCATAATATTTCTGTGGTCCAGTAGAGGGAACCGTTGTTGAGTCACTCAGTCGTGTCCATCTCTTTTTGTGGCCCCATGGACAGTAGCCCACCAGGCTCCTCTGTCCGTAGGATTTCTCAGGCAAGAATACTGGATGGAGTTGCCATTTGCTTCTCCAGGGGATCTTCCTGACCCAGGGATCAAACGTGCATCTCCTACATTAGCAGGCAGATTCTTTTCCACTGAGCCACCTGGGAAGCCCAAAGAGAACAGACAGGTAAACAAATACATGAAGACAGGTGTCAATAATGTCCTGACAGTGGTTTATATAGGGGGCGATAGTGACACACAGAGGGTCAGGTGTATCCAGGAGAGTCAGGAAGGGCTTCGTACAGGACATGGAAGCCACTGGTTTTGATCAGAATCACTTCTAAGGCAAATAATTTCCTGATTTTAGGACTTGATGCTGATAGGTGACCTTGGCTTTTCTTTTTTTAAGAAATTGAGATATAATTGACATATAATGATGTGTAAGTATGAGGTATAAATGTGTTGATTTGCTCCACTTACTGTTGCAATATGGTTACCAATATAGCATTAGCAAACACCTCTATCATGTCATGTGATTATCATTATCATTTCTTTTTTGTGATGAGGACATTTGAAATCTATATTCTTAGAAAATTTGAAATGTGTGATATGCACAAAATGTAGTATGTAGTATACGTATATATATATGTAGTATATGTAAATATGTATATATATAGAAGTATATGTAGTATATGTAAATATGTATATATATAAGTATATGTGTATATATGCATATATATATGCCGTATCTCTATCCACTTATCCATTGATGGACACTTAGATTGATTCTGTATCTTGGCTGTCGTGAGTAATACTGCTATGATCAGAGTGCAAGTATCTTTTCAGTATCTTGTTTTCATTTCGGGATATATACCCCAAAGTGAGATTGCTGGAGAGTACGATAATTCTTTTCATCCCCGTGGATTCAGCAAGAGCACTGGTGGAAGTTTTCCAGGAGCTAGATGGCATAAGAAGAAAGAGGTGCCACTTTCCTGGCACCTGGTTTGGCCACTAATATCACAATAATGGGGCTTCCCTGGTGGCTCAGAGGTTAAAGCGTCTGCCTCCAATGCGGGAGACCCGGGTTTGATCCCTGGGTCCTTCTCCCCTGGAGAAGGAAATGGCAATCCACTCCAGTATTCTTGCCTGGAGAATCCCATGGACGGAGAAGCCTAGTAGGTTACAGTCCACGGAGTCGCAAAGAGTCGGACATGACTGAACGACTTCACCTCACCACCTCATCACAATAATGAACCTTCCAATTATATGCATGCTTTTCTTATTTCAGCTTTCCCATTTTGAGCTGAATTTGAAAGACTGCATTTTTGAAGCTTTTTTAAAAGTTGTTTTTTAAATTGAAGTAGTGCTTACTATTTTAAATAACTTTTTTCCCATAAATATAGCATTAACTTATTTTCAGTGTGGTATGTACTGGTACTCCCCTCTTTCATTATTTATTGAAAAGTCTTGGAAAAATTAAAATTCAGATATGCCTATTAGCAAAATATAAAGTATTGATGGTCATTGAAAGACATCATATGATGATGCCCTTGGTTGATGTAGAAAATACTTATGCGATGTCACATCCTTGAAGCAAGCTATAAACTATTTAGGTCAAGAGGTATTAAGAACCTTTTTTTTATATGTATGCAAAATATTGGATCAATGACAATAATAAGTCTACATGTGAGGCTGACAAATGAACATCATCATCTAGTTCTTTGATAAAATAGTGCATATGTACTAAGATGCCAGCACAGGAAAATGGCACAGGACAATTCCTTAGAAAACTAGACACAGCCCAACAGATTTAAGAAAAAATGAGGACAGAATAGTATGCTAAATCTTTCTTCATAAATTTATAGTCAGTAATAAGTAATTTTATAAATGCATAAAGTTCCCATGTAATGTTGTATGCAGGATAAAATTTGAGACTGTATTATATTTTACATAAAATTATCTTACAGAAAAAGAATGTTTTTCATGAGATATTTGTTCATCTCAATTTGAAAACACTTTCCTGATATTACAAATACCTGGAAACTTCATGACGAGGCCTGTTGACGTATTTGGTACGCTAACAAGAAAGCCTGTGACCACGATCAGAGGAATTACTCTCATTGTCAACTGGAAACATAAAATTCGAGACCGCATTTATACCTCTCTGGCAAAGCATCAGCTATCATCCTCCTAGATATACCAGATTAGAATAACTGGATGGTCTTGATGGAAGAAAGTTGGCAAACTTAGGGAGGTCTAGAGGGGTAGGATGAGGCTTCCCTGGAGACTCAGTGGTAAAGAATCCGCCTGCTAAGCAGGAGATGCAGGTGTGATCCTTGGGTTGAGAAGATGCCCTGGAGAAGGAAATGGCAACCCAGTCCATTATTCTTGCCTGGAAGATTCCATGAGCAGAGCAGCCTGGTGGGCTATAGTCCATGGGGGTCTCAAAGGGTCAGACACGACTTAGTGACTAAACAGCAATAGCAAAGGGGTGGGATGTGGGGGTGGGGCTGTGGGAAGGAGGCTCCAGAGAAAAAGGATATATGTATTATATACATACAGCTGATTCACACTGTTGTACAGCAGAAGCTAGCACAGCACTGTAAAGCAACTATCCTCCAGTTAAACAAAAATCCTATGATAAACCATAACGGACAGGAATATTAAAAAAAGTATGTATGCTGCTGGTAAGTCGCTTCAGTTGTGTCCGACTCTGTGCGACCCCACAGACGGCAGCCCACCAGGCTCCCCCGTCCCTGGGATTCTCCAGGCAAGAACCCTGGAGTGGGTTGCTATTTCCTTCTCCAATGCATGAAAGTGAAAAGTGAAAGCAAAGTTGCTTAGTCGTGTCCCACTCCTAGCGACCCCATGGACTGCAGCCTGCCAGGCTCCTCCGTCCATGGGATTTTCCAGGCGAGAGTATCGGAGTGGGGTGCCGTTGCCTTCTCCAGTGTATGTATATGTATAACCAAATCACTTTGCTGTATAACAGGAATTGACAACATTGTAAATCAACTGTACTTCAATGAAAATAAATACAAAAAAATAAATTTTAGGGAGGTCTGAAAGGTAAGCCATGCTGTAATAAGCCTGATGGCTTTGTAGTAAAAAATTACTAATATAGTACTAGAAAATATTTGAACACCTCTTTCTTACAATAATGTACCATACTACTGTGTTTGGGTGCTCAAATAAAATCAACACAGTTCATAAAAATGGCAAAGATACGGAGTTTGCTGAAGCCTGAAACCTGGATAAGTAACAGGTGCGTGCAGCTGCTGTTAAGACTGGGTTCCTGTAACAATCGGAAATGACAAGGCCAGGAAGGTATAGGACCGTGCTTGACGCCAGCTTTGAGAGCCCAAAGCTGTTCTTCATGAAAGTGAGAGGAGGCCAGCACAGACACGGGAGTGAAATCAATCTAAAAACTTCCATGTGGGAGCGCTCCCTTAAACCGAAGTCGTGAACCACGCACAGCAGAAATATGGGCAGAAGTCACTATTCCGCCTGCCGTCGTCTTGGACCGCAGGGCTTTTGTAAAACAAATGATTTCTAAGTGCTTGAGGTCAAAGTGGAAGAAAAGGCATTCTATCAAACTTGTGCAGGGGAAGAAAGAACCTCCAAGATGAATGTCACGGCCTTGGCTCATGCATCATTCTTAGGGAATTCTTCGGGGCCTGTCTAAGATTTCGCTGCATGTTCTCCACATCTGGGTAATTTAAACCACTTGAAACCCTCTGAAGATATTTGTATTTTCAGCCAACGTAAAGCATTTTTTTAAAACAATTTTTTTCTTTATATTACTATAATATGTCATTAATTTAAAACATAAAGAGCTGGAAATAATGGACTAACAGCCGTGCCTAATAGTGTGTTAGATAATTATGACATTTAATTACTTGAGAAGAGCAGCTTTAAAAGTTGTATACTACTTGGGGGAATAATTGAATTAGCAAAATTGTATTGTATTAACTATAATGGCACTAAGTTCTTATCACCATCATGAAGAAGAATCTGTCAGTTGCATGCCGTCACAGTCACACTGTGCTAGACACTGGAAATTTAAAAGTTTTATTGAGGCCCCTACCTCATTTAATAATATACTGAGAATACCAGGCCCCTGGCAGAAAAGAAAACAAACAGGCCAGGTGAATTGTATAAATGGGCCTCCCTAGTGTCTCAGCTGGTAAAGAATCCACCTGCAATATGGGAAACGTGGGTTCCATCCCTGGGTTGGGAAGATCCCCTGGAGAAGGGAACAGCTACCCACTCTAGTATTCTGGCCTGGAGAATTCCATGGACTGTATAGTCCATGAGGTCGCAAAGAGTGGGACACAACTGAGCGACTTTCACTTCACTTCAGATATTTTTCTGGAACTTTCTTGCTTTTTCTATGATCCAACAGATGTTGGCAATTTGATCTCTGGTTCCTCTGCTTTTTCTCAGTCTGGCTTGAACATCTGGAAGTTCTTGGTTCACATACTGCTGAAGCCTGGCTTGGAGAATTTTGAGCATTACTTTGCTTGTATGTGAAGTGAGTACAGTTGTGTGGTAGTTTGAACATTCTTTGGCCTTGCCCTTCTTTGGGATTGGAATAAAAACTGACCTTTTGTAGTCCTGTGGCCACTGCTGAGTTTTCCAAATTTACTGGCATATTGGGTGCAGCACTTTAACATCATCTTTTAGGATCTGAAATCAGTTTTCAGTATGGTTCATTTATTCATTCTGTAAATACCTATTATATGCCTATTGTGTGTATAAGTTCTTGCTGGGAGCTTAGGATGTTTGCCTCTCTTATTTTTTGGAGTTTATAGCCTAGCAGAAGATGTTATAAAAATTTTGAGAGTGAAAAAGTTGACTCAACATTCAGAAAACGAAGATCATGGCATCCGGTCCCATCACTTCATGGGAAATAGATGGAGAAACAATGGAAACAGTGTGAAACTTTATTTTGAGGGGCTCCAAAATCACTGCAGATAGTGATGGCAGCCATGAAATTAAAAGACGCTTACTCCTTGGAAGGAAAGTTATGACCAACCTAGATAGCATATTCAAAAGCAGAGACATTACTTTGCCGACTAAGGTCCATTTAGTCAAGGCTATGGTTTTTCCTGTGGTCATGTATGGATGTGAGAGTTGGACTGTGAAGAAGGCTGAGTGTTGAAGAATTGATGCTTTTGAGCTGTAAGCAGAGACATTACTTTGCTGACTAAGATCCGTCTAGTCAAGGCTATGGTTTTTCCTGTGGTCATGTATGGATGTGAGAGTTGGACTGTGAAGAAGGCTGAGTGTTGAAGAATTGATGCTTTTGAGCTGTGGTGTTGGAGAAGACTCTTGAGAGTTTCTTGGACTCCAACCAGTCCATTCTGAAGGAGATCAACCCTGGATTTTTCTGGAAAGAATGTTGCTAAAGCTGAAACTCCAGTATTTTGGCCACCTCATGTGAAGAGTTGACTCATTGGAAAAGACTTTGATGCTGGGAGGAGACAGGAGGAGAAGGGGACAACAGAGGGTGAGATGGCTGGATGGCATCACTGACTTGATGGACGTGAATCTGAGTGAACTCCGGGAGTTGGTGATGGACAGGGAGGCCTGGCGTGCTGCGATTCATGGGATGGCAAAGAGTCAGACATGGCTGAACTGAGCTGATGTAAAGGAAAGATGCCCAAGGCTGTGGGATCATGTAAATAGAGAGTTGAACTAGTTTGAGGGACGAGGGAAGACTTCCTGGAGGAAACGACATTGGATATGTGGTTTGCAGGATGAGTAATGATTATAATCAGACAAAGAGTTCAGGCAACAAGTGACCCATGCAGGGCCAGTAGCATGTGCAAAGGCTTTGTCCTGTTTGAGAAGAGAAAAGAAGGCTGGAATAGCCAGAGAACACAGAAAGGGAGGGTGATGCAAGGTGGTGCCAAAGCAGTGAACAAGGTAAGGACTGAGGATGTAGCAGGCCTTGTGGAGCCAGGAAAGATGTCTGTCTGTATTTTAAGAGCAGTGGGAAAAGATGTAAGTAAGGCGTGATCTGCTTAGGTTGGTATTTAAAAACACTAGCATTAGGGATGGAAAAGGCAATGGCACCTCACTCTGGTAGTCTTGCCTGGAAAATCCCATGGATGGAGGAGCCTGGTGGGCTGCAGTTCCATGGGGTCGCTAAGAGTCGGGCACAACTGAGCGACTTCACTTTCACTTTTAACTTTCATGCATTGGAGAAGGAAATAGCAACCCACTCCAGTGTTCCTGCCTGGAGAATCCCAGGGATGGGGGAGCCTTGGGGACTGCCATCTGTGGGGTCATACAGAGTCGGACATGACTGAAGCTACTTAGCAGCAGCAGCAGCCTTAGGGATGAACGAAAAATGGTAGACAGGCTAGAATGAATGTAGGTAGATAAGAGAGAAGACAGTACTAATAGTCCCAGGAAGACATCACAACCTTGGATTAGGGGAGGACAGTGGAGATGAAGAGATGTGGATAGAGACTCAGCAAATGACAAAGCAGTTGAGGGAATCATTCTCATCTGCTCCAAACACACAGCCATGCCTGTAATATACAGCTGAGCTTGAAAGCAAGGGGGAAATTGACATATGCCTTAAGCTTGGTCAGTTAGGTTCTGAGCATAGATAAGTGGGTGAGGGAATGATGTTTAATGCCTGCCCTAGTAGCAGCAGTTCATTCTAGTAGCAGCAGTAATTCCAATTTGCAGTTTTCCCAAAGCTTGTGTAACCAGCCTTATTGCATCCTTTCAGAAACCAAGTGCCAGCTGGCCAGCATGCCTTCCTCAAAGGTATTAGTTTTAGTTCTGCAGGCTCCTTCCTCCAAACTTCTAAATTATAATAATCACATTTTATCTTTTTATTACCCTAACCCTCGAGGGGGTAACAGCTTCCTGCAGTTACTACCTCCATACCATGCTACCTCCTTCTTATCTCTTGACTGATTAACAATTCTTTAGATTCACTTCTGCCTGGTAAAATCACTGGTGTGGATTCTGTCTACTAGATGGACTCCGACTAATAGGGAAGAGAAAGGATATTTAAAAGGTAATAGCCAGGGACTTCCCTGGTGGTCCAGTGATTAAGACTTCATGCTTCCCCTGGGGGGCACAGGTTCAACCCCTTGTCTGGGTTTAATCCATGGTCAGGAAACTAAAATCCCACATGCCATGGGGTGTGGCCAAAAAAAAAGAAAAAAGGGTAATAGCAAAGAGGTAATGTTTATGAGTTTCTGGAACTGAAGAACTGTTTAATTTTCTGACAGAAAATCACACTAAGTCTTAGGCAGGCTAAATAAAAATAAATCCACTTTTGGGCTCAAGGATGCAGAGAAAAATCTCAAAAAACTATCAGAGGGAAAGAGAGCTTAGCTGCAAAAAGTGTTGCCCTGATAGGAGACTTCTCATAAGCAGTAGATGTCAGAGACAAAGAAAGAGTGTCTTCAAAGTACTGCTGGAGCGCAGGGTTCTGATTTGAGAGCTATCTAGCAGGTACTTTGGACTTGGCAATGGATTGGATATGGGATGGGGCTTTCCTGGTAGCTCAGTTGGCAAAGAATCTGCCTGGAGTGCAGGAGACCCCGGTTCAAGCCCTGGGCCAGGAAGATCCCCTGGAGAAGGAAATGGCAACCCATTCCAGGATTGTTGCTTGGAAAATCCTATGATCAGAGGACCCTGGTGGACTACAGTCCATGATGTCACAAGAGTCGGATACAGCTTAGTGACTAAACCACTAGGAAGGAGAAAGAAATATCACAGATGCCCAGATTCATAGCTTATGGATTTAACTCATTGTGCCATTTACTGAGATGGGGAATGTTGGGGAAAGATCACATCTGAATGGGAAGAGACCATACATTTGCATATATTAGGTTTTACATGCCTTTGGGATACTAAGAAGTATGGAAGAGGAAGGTACATGCAGGGGTCCAGGGTGCGACTGTACATTTGAAAGTCTTTGGCCTATGGATGGGACTGTAGGTTGGCCTGTATATTGCTTATCCATTGCTGTATAAAAAAAGGATGCAAAATTAAGTGATTTAAAACAACACCAAGGATTTATCACCCCCACAGTTTCTATGGGTCGAGTGGCTTAGCCACTGTGGTGGTTTGGCTTGCGGTCTCTTGTGGGACTTGCGAGCCAGATGCGCACTGGGGCTGGAGTCAAGCAAGTTTGTCAGGAGGCTGGAGCGTGCTTGAAGGGTCAGCTCCTAAAGCGGTTCAGGCGGGGTGGGGCCTGCCTGGAGGAGGCCTCTGTCTTCTCTACCGGAGACTCCCCTCAGGCTTCTCAGGCATCTTCACGACGTGGCCGTTGGCTTAGTGATCCTCAGAAGTAAGATGGAGGCCACAAGGCCTTCTCCGATCTAATCTAAGAAGCCACCCACTGCCATGTCTGCCAGATCCTGTGTGGAGGGGAGTTCTGTTAAAGAATTTGTGGGTATACTTGAAAACCATCACACTTGGGGAGAGACTATGTAGCGAGGAAGGAAAGAGAGCCTAGAGAGGGTCTAGCTTCTTCTGTGAAGGGAAAGATAGGAAATATTTAAAGCTTTGCAGGCCATGTTGTGTCTGTCACAACCACGCACCTCTGCTGTTGCGTGAAAGCAGCGATAGTCAGCTGAAGAGACTGGGTGAGTCTGGGTCAAGCCCAGGCTGGGTGGAGCCTATGGGCAATAATAGTTTGGCAACCCTTGGCCTAGAACATAGCCAGGAAAAACAATTGCATAAATGACTCAATGAAACAAAAGAAGAAAATTTTAAAAAATCTTTCCTATCTCCTAACTCCTAAAAGGATTAAATCCAAGTGTGGTAGGGGGGTTGAGGAGCTAACAAATATATCACAGTACTGTAATATACATGGGCTTCCCATGTGGCGTTAGTGGTAAAGAATCCACCTGCCAGTGCAAGAGACACAAGAGGCATGGCTTCTGTCCCTGGTTTGGGAAGATCCTCTGGAGGAGGGCACGGCAACCCACTCCAGTATTCTTGTCTGGAAAATCCCAGGGACAGAGAAACCTGATGAGCTACAGTCTTTAGGGTCCCAAAGAGTGGAAAGCGACTGAACACGCATGCATAATTTATACATAACTGCATTTTATATCCATAATATCCTATTAGTTATTATCTCTATTTTTGTTATTATTTGTTGTTTTTGTTGTAGAAATTGAGACTTACATTGATTTAGGAACTTATCCAAGTTACTAATAGCAGATTTGAATTTGAAACCAAATATTATTAAAGTTTATGTTCTTTCCACTTAAAAAAAAAAAGGAATGTGAAAAGTCCTAATGAACATGACCAGAAGGATAGCTCTGGCCCTGTTTAAAATTGGGTGCCAGGAGGTTTAGATGCGAATGTGAGCAGGTGATGAGTTACGAATGGGTTTGAGCCAAGGGTTGTGAGTGACATGCGTGGAGCTGTATCCTGTATTCAATAATCTGACTGTGGGTATTGATAACTTTGTGGTAGGGAGTATCAGAAAAAGGAAGATTAGACAAAAGGCTGATTCAGTAGTCTAGACAGGAAATTCTTAGGATGTGAACTTTAAAGATGGAAATAAGAACGTAAAAGTGATATTGCACAAAGTCCAACGCCACTTTGGAAATAGACTGTAGGAGGAAGAACTAAAGATAACCCTGAAAACGGTGGCTGGATTTATGGAAGGAAGTCGTAAGGGGGAGCTGATTTATGCAGGAATTGTGTGTTCTATTTTACACATTTATGTGGAATTTGAGATGCCAACAAGACATCCATGTGGAGGTATATAAGAGAAGGAACTTGTGAGAGGGCCTAGGGCTGGAGATGTAGTTTTAGAAATGTATTTGCTGGCAAGGTTCTTGGAGAGAAAGAACCATAGACTATGAATGCTGCTGCTGCTGCTGCTGCTGCTGTGTCGCTTCAGTCGTGTCCGACTCTGTGTGACCCCATAGACGGCAGCCCACCAGGCTCCCCCGTTCCTGGGATTCTCCAGGCAAGAACACTGGAGTGGGCTGCCATTTCCTTCTCCAATACATGAAAGTGAAAAGTGAAAGGGAAGTCGCTCAGTCTTATCTGACTCTTCGCGACCCCATGGACTACAGCCTACCAGGCTCCTCCGTCCATGGGATTTTCCAGGCAAGAGGACTGGAGTGGGGCGCCATTGGAGAGCAATTGACTTCAGGGTTTTCATGGCAGGAGGAGGGAGAGAGAGGCAGAGTACAGGTGGTTAGACAAAGGCCAAGGCAGCGTACAGTCTCAGCAACCAGAGGAAAGAATTTCAGGGGCAGGCCAAGTGCTGTGGAGGTAGGTACCAATGAGACTCAAGAGCTAGGGAAGACTTGTCTTTGGCTGTGGAGAGGTCTTTTATGATTTCAGTTTTTCACCAAGGTACTAAACAAGCCCAGGTGCTGGTTTCCATCTACAAGATCAACATGCTGGAGCTAGAGTGCTTCTCAACTTTGGCTGCCCACTGTTTTTAAAAACTGATGCCTTTCTCCCATCTCAGGAGCTTCTAAATTAATTGGTCTGGGAGCGGCTTAAGCATTATGATTTAAAAAAAAATCTCCCCCAGGTAATTCTAACATGCAGGGCAAGATTGAGAATCATTGCCTTGGAGAGAAAATACCAGACTGTGGAGAAAACTGAGAAATTCCTGGAGGGACACTTGCTGATTGGAAAGTGGTGTGTTTGTATTTGGGGAGAGATGAGGCTTTGATCTGGGACAGGAAGCAACTCAGCATGTCTGTGGGAGAATACGATAGGAATGGAGAGCTTGGGGATTTTGAGTTTTATTCTTGTGTCTCTGAACATGGCCTGGGGACTGAAAATTCCCCATCTTTCATGCAGTGACTCTGAGCTCCAACTTCAGACGTCCTCAAACATAAAACCAGAGAAACACAGGAGTCTTGAGCTTGTGAGGTGCTAGGAAAAGCAGGTAGGGACTCGATAACCTCTGATTACTTCTCCAGCTCTTGTATTTCTCCTCCGAATCCCCCAACTGAGGGTTTACAAACTGTGGAGTGTCTTTTAAAAAATAGTTTCTCCCAGGAAAGGCAAAGCCCAAAGAAAGCCCTCGGAGCTGTTCTACTGGGAGAGGAATGATTCAGAGTGGTTTTCTGTGCCTCCACCTAAGCCCTGCTCA
>SJYC01058912.1:0-28959 GCA_006408675.1 Madoqua kirkii
CCTCCGAATCCCCCAACTGAGGGTTTACAAACTGTGGAGTGTCTTTTAAAAAATAGTTTCTCCCAGGAAAGGCAAAGCCCAAAGAAAGCCCTCGGAGCTGTTCTACTGGGAGAGGAATGATTCAGAGTGGTTTTCTGTGCCTCCACCCTAAGCCCTGCTCACCCCACCCCCACTTCTGCACTAGTGATGCTCACAGGGCCGAAGCCTGGCCTGATAAAATAACTGATGCACTCAGAGGAAAACGAGCTCCTGGACAGTGGGAGGAGCACAACTATCTTCCAAAGGAAACCATTCACCAGGTCACACATCCATCAGAAGCAGAACTGTCAGAAAGACGTATAAATAATTTAAAGCTAGCTTAATAAAAATAAAAGCAAGGAAAGGCAAATACTGACAATATGAAATAAAAGCAAAATGTAATTATCGAGCTGAAAGATTAGGGAAAAAATATGATAGTTGAAATAAAGTGCTCTAATGGGATAAACGACAGAACAAATACAGCTGAGAAATGTATTAGTAATTAATAGGAAGATAGGCGAGGAAATTCCCAGAGGAAGCATGGACAAGAAATTAAAAATGTGAAAGAAAGGTTCTAGAAGGAAAGGAATAATAGTGATAAGATCTGAACAATAGGCATCCCCTAAAAGAACTAATAACGAAGAGAAAAATTTAAAGAAATACATTTGCCATAATATAAAACAAAAGATGAAGTATCTCATGTTAAAAGACCCCTTGATGATAAAGGAAACCTATCCTTAAGCATATTACAGTAAAACAGTATCAAAGAAATGAAAGAAAGTTCTAAAAGAGCAGATTACATTCGGAGAAACGGGATCAGGCTGACATCACATTAAAAAAAATAGCGGTGTAAGAAATAATGGGCTTCTTAAAGTATTAAAGACAAACAGTTCAGAACCTAGAAACTTATCTAGCCAAACTGTCATTCAAACATGAGGTCTGGATAAAAATATTCTGTCATACACAAGACCTCAGAAGATTTCCCACTCAAAGACTCTCACTGAAAAAAGTTTAAAATAAAGTACTTAAAATACATAGATAGATTTAAGGAAGCTTAGTAAATAGATGAAGTAAAGGTGATTCAGTCCTTTGGTAGCTTGTTGTTGTTGTCATCTTTAAAAGTTACTAACGTGAAAGAAAAGAAAATGGTCCATGCATAACAACCTGAAAGGGATTTCCCAGGTGGTAAAGAATCTGCTAAAGAATCTGCCTGTCAGTGCAGGAGACAGTGAGATCTCTGGAGCAGGAAATGGCAGCCCACCCTAGTGCTCTTCTTTGCCTGGAGAATCCCATGGAAGCAGGAGCCTGCAGGGCTACAGTCCACGGGTCACAAAGATTTGGACGCAACTGAGCATGCAGGCAACAACCTGCAAAGTAGAAAAGTCTAGAAAATCGCAACACAATGAGAGGCGAAGAGAAACTGAGGTATTTCTGTTCACGATATTTTATTAGCAGATAATTAGAGATACCCAACTGAAAAACATAGAATGAATTTTTAAAAAGATAGCAACTTTAGGTAGGTTAAAAATGTACAAAAATCTATAATTATAATAAATATAAAACAATAAAAAGACAAATGTTGACAGATTGAAAAAAAACTGAATTATGCTGTTTCCCATAGATAAACCTCAGGCCCATGATATAACATGATTGAAGGTAAAAAGATAAAAAAAGAAACAAAGCAGAGGAATATCAATTTTTTAAAATGTATATCTAATTAAACAGACTTTAACACTCCCCTTTTCAAAGAAGAGCATCATTAGGGATGAAAGAAAGAAAGAAAGGAGAGTCACTCAGTCGTGTCTGACTCTTTGTGACCTCGTGGACTGTAGCCCGCCAGCCTCCTCTGGCCATGGGTTTCTCCAGCCAAGAACACTGGAGTGGGTTGCCATTTCCTTCTCCAGGGATTAGGGATGAAAATAATGATAAATAAGAGGTGACTTCAAAATACATAAAACCAAGTAGAGGCAGCCCAATCATGGTTCTGGGATGAGGTCAGAGGTGAGCTGAGTGAGGAGCCTAAGTTTCTGCTTCTGTTGGGCAGTAATTAGACCTTCTTCCTTCATGCCAGTGAAGACCACAGGGCAAACCCAGACTTCTCTCCCTACCTGGCGGTAGGAAGGTGCCCTGCTTGTTCTCACTAGGGTGGTATTAGGAAATGCAGACCAGAGGCAGGGCTTTGGCCTGTACTCATTGGTAAGGAAGGCATGCCTCATCGTGGGGTAGTGGAGGTAATGAGAGAGGTGGTAATGAGGTTGTCCCACCCCTACCAGGGACTTATCAGCGGAGGTCGGCTGGGGAGCCAGACTCCCCTCTTTTGCCAGGTGACAGTGAGGAGCCCCCACCCCTCAGGTGTCAACAGACACAGAAACCTAGATGTCTACCCCCACGTGGTACTAACAAGGCATCCCCCCTTTCTCTGCTGGAATGATGTTAGTAGATGCCAGAGAAAACAGACGTTTTTAAAGTAAGATCAAGAGTCCCGTAATGTAACGCCCAAAATGAACTGAAAAATTACTCATTTTATGAAGAATCGGGAGGATCTCACCTGAATAGAAAAGGCAGTCTGCTGAGGCTAACCGGAGATAACAGGGATGTTCGAATTACCCAACAAAATTTTTAAAGCAGTCATCATAAAAATGCTTCAATGGGCAATTTGAGCTAACTTGAAACTAATGAGAAAGTACAAAGTCTCAGCAAGGAAATAGAAGGCATAAGGAGGAACCAGATGAACATTCTAGAACTGCAAAATACAAGAACCAAAATAAAAGCTCAGTGAGTGGACTTAAATGAGTTAGAATGAAGGGATAGAGGAAAACAGCAGAGAATAGGCAGATAGAGTTACCCAGTCTGAACATCACAGAGAAAACAGTTTGAGAGACAGACAGAGACGGCCAGAAGAAAGTGGGATAAGAAAACAGAGCCTCAGGGGCTTATGTGATGATAACAAGAGATTTGTGTCATCAAAGCCCTGGAAAGAGAAGAGGGAGGGTAGAGCTGAAAAAAAAAAAACCTCAAAGAAGTAATGGCTGAAAACTGCAAGTTTGCATAAAACATAAACCTACAGATTAATAAGCTGAGCAAAATCCAAAGAAGAGAAACCCAAAGAAGTCCACACTAACATCAAACTTCTGAAAACTAAAGATAAAGGAAAAATCTTGAAAGCAGAGAGAGAAATGACAACTCAACTAAAGGAGAAAACAATCGTAACAACAGTGGATACAGTAGGGGAAAAAAATCCAACCTTGATAAGCTAAGCTCCCATTGCAATGGCCTAGAAAAAGAAGAGCAAGATAAACTCAGTGAGGGAGGAAGGAAATAAAAAGAGCAGAAATCAACGAAATTGAAAATGAAGAGTAATAGACAAGATCAATACAATGAAGAGCTTTTTTTTTTAAGAGCATGGAACTGACAAACCTCTAGCAAGACTAACAAAATGAGAGGACACAGATAGGCCCTAATAATATCAAAAGGGTAGGAAGGGAATACTGTAAACAATTCCACACACGTACTTTTAACAACTTAGATGAAATGGACAACTTTTTTCAAAAAACACAGGCCACTATAACTCACCCAATATAAGACGGTTAATTTGAATAGCCCTCTAAATAGTCAATATTTATGGAATTTAGAAGACAATAATGATGACCCCGAAAGTGAGACAATATAAGAGACACAGAGGTATAGAACGGACTGTTGGCTTCAGAGGGAGAGGGAGAGGGTGGGAAGATCTGGGAGAAGGACAACGAAACATGTATACAATCATATGGGAGATGAAGCACCAGTCTATGTTCAATACAGGATACAGGATGCTTGGGGCCGGTGTATGGGATGAACCGGGGGGATGGGCAGGGAAGGGAGGTGGGAGGGGGCTTTAACATGGGGAGATCGTCCACACCTGTGGCTGATTCATGTCAATGTATGGCAGAACCAATGCAGTGCTGTGAAATGGAATAAGCATTAAACAAAAAATAAAAAAAAAAAAAAAGTAAAAAAAAAAAATAGTCAATTGAACTTGTAATTAAAAGATTCCACAAAAAGAAATCTCCAGGACCAGATGGTTTTGCAGGAGAGTTCTGCAAAGCATTAAGAGAAGAAGTAACTCAAAATTTACACAATATCTTCCAAGGAATAAAAGAGAAGGGGCTGCCTACCTATTCTAAGATACTAGTATTACCCTGATACCAAAAGCAGAAAGGTTCAACTAAAGAAAATTGCAGGCCAATAGCTCTTATGAATATAGCTATGGAAATCCTTAACAAGATATTAGCAGAAAGAATTTAGCAATAAATAAAATAATTATATACCACAGTCAAGCAGTGGTTAGTCCAAGGATATAAGGCAAGTTCAACATTTGAAATAAGACAAGGATGCCCATTATCACTATGTCTATTCAACATTTTACTGGAGATCCTTGACAGTGAAATGAAACAACGACAACAAAAAAGAGGCGCTTAAGAATTGCACAAAGAGGAAGTAAAATTTTAATTATTTGCAGTAATATGATTGCTGATGCTAAGAGCTGACTCTTTGGAAAAGCCCCTGATGCTGGGAAAGATTGAAGGCAAGAGGAGAAGGGGAGGGCAGAGGATGAGATGGTTGGATGGCATCACCAACTCAATGGACTTGAGTTTGAGCAAGCTTTGGGAGATAGTGAAGAACGGGGAAGCCTGGTGTGTTGCAGTTCATGGGATCACAAACACTCAGACAAAACTTAATGACTGAACAACAGCAGCAGAAACACAAAACAATTTATAAATTATTGGAAATAATGAGAGAGTTTAGCAAGAAAAACATAGTCGGTTTCATTTCTATAAACACAGCAAACAACTAGAAAGTTAATGAAGGACAAGATGCTATTTGTAATATTGTCAGAGAATATCATGTCTCTAGGAATGAATCTAACTAAATATGAGCAAGACTTCTGCAGGAAATTATAAATTCTCATTAAGAGACATTGAAGCAGATAAACATAAATGAAGAGATACAGCATGTTTATCCATAGGAAGAGCTGTTATTGTAAAGATGATATATTCTCCACGTTGACCCTCTAAATGCAATGCAAGTTCAGTTCAGTCGCTCAGTCGTGTCCAACTATTTGCGACCCCATGAATTGCAGCACGCCAGGCCTCCCTGTCCATCACCATTTCCCGGAGTTCACTCAGACTCACGGCCATCAAGTCAGTGATGCCATCCAGCCATCTCATCTTCTGTCGTCCCCTTCTCCTCCTGCCCCCAATCCTTCCCAGCATCAGAGTCTTTTCCAGTGAAGTCCTAAACTGGATTATTGTGAAAATCAATAAAATCCTTCTAAAATTTATGTGACAGAATTAATAACCAAAAGTAGCCATGCAGCTCCTGAGGAAGAGTGGAGAGGAAATGTGCCTCATCAGATATCAGGACTTACAATGAAGTCATAGTAATTAAGATAATGTAATATCTATGTTTATATTTTTCTATCTGACTTGCTTCACTTAGTATGATAACCTCCAGGTCCATCCATGTTGCTGCAAATGGCATCATTTCATGCTTTTTAATGGCGGAATAATATTCCATTGTATATATGTGCTACATCTTCTGGATATTTTCACATCAAGTCACGTAAGTCAGATAAAGAAAGACAAATATCAAATGATATTGCTTATACGCAGAATCTTAAAAAAATGATACAAGTGAACTTATTTACAAAGCAGAAATAGACTCACAGACTTAGAGAATGAATTTATAATTACCAGGAGGGAAGGGTGGGGGGAGGAAGGAATTGGAATTTGAGATTGACACATAACACTGCTATATTTAAATTAGGTAACCAACAAGAACCTGCTATATAGCACAGGGAACTCTGCTCAGGATTCTGTAATAACCTAAATACAGAGTTGCTCAGTCATATCCAACTTGTTGCAACCCCATGATTGGGGCCCTCCAGGCTCCTCCGTCCAGAGGGATTGTCCGGGCAAGAATAATGGAGTGGGTTGCCATTCCTTTCTCCAAAAAAAAAGAATAGATACATGCATATATAAAACTGAATCACTTTGCTCTACACCTGAAACAAGCACAACATTGTTAATTAACGATTAACTATAATATAAAATTAAAATTTGAAAAACTAGTTTAATCCATAAAAATATAAATGTACCAGAAATTTATCATGCCTCCAGCTCTCTCTGTCTCTTTTGTTGGTGATATTCTATATATCTCAAACATTTCACTCTGTATAAATTGAATAACACTTAAAAAGATAGTGTGGTATCAGCAGTGCAGTGGTGTACCCAAGTTAACCAGAATAGAATAGATGTGCAAATACACCTAAGAATCAATACAACTTTGGAAGTTCATACAAGTAGCTGGTGGAATAAGTGAAGAAAGAGCCATACTATGACTGGAACTGGAAAAGCAGTTACTTGTTTGCCAAAAAGTACCTAGTACAAAAATGGCTCCAAATGAACTAAGAACTTAAATTTAACATATGAAGCCTTAGAAGAAAAAAATTAATTGAATGTCTTTTCCACTTTGAACTAAGACAAGGTTTCTTTGACAGTACAGAAAAATTGATTAGAAAAGGAAATATTAATAAATTTGCATATACTAGAGTTAAAAACTTTGGTTCATTAAATAAGTCTTAGAGCTAATGAACCATAAGTAATTGCAGACTGGATGAAGATATTTGCAATACACACAGCAAATAAGGACTTCAATATCATGAATATGTAATTAAGCCTAAAATCAATAACAAACCGCAAAGACTTGATAGCAAAGTGGGCACAGGACAGGAGCTGTCCTTTTACAGGTGAAAAAGCATGTCCGTTAATTACATGATGAGTTGTTCAATATCATTTGTCATCAGGGAAATGAAAATATCTAGATCTTAATTAGCCAACTATCACCTTTATTGGCACAACAGAAAAATCTGATAATACCAAGTGTTGGAGAGGAGGTCTCTTATTTTTCACTGATGGGAGTGTGAAGTGATTGGACTACTTTAGAAAGAAGTTTGGTATTTTTTCTTCAAGTTGAATATTTACATTCCTTAGGCTCCAACAGTTCCTCTCCTAGGTGTTTGTCCAAGAACAACTTTTGTGTATGTGCAAACAAAGACACATAACGTGTTCTTCAAACAGCAAAAATCTGAAAATAACCCAAATGTCCATTAACAAGAGAGTGTATGAATATACTGTTATGTTTATAGAATGGAATATTTTAGTCAATATGAAAAAACTGTAATGATATGCAGCAATATGGATGAATGTTAGCCGTATTTGAATGAAAAACTTGGTTCTAAAATATTTACAAAGTTGTTATAAAGTAAAAGCAATAAAAATAAAAATGTACTTTAAGGAATGCATATTGTTTTGAATTTTGTGCTATCTGCATGTATGATCTATTCAAAAAGAATCAAAAGTGAGCTGATAGTTATCGCTTTATCTGATAGATAATTGGATAGTACTATAAAATATTTTCTAAGAGCAGCATTGTGTTCTTTGAATCTTGGTCATTGATAGAGTAGAGCGTGTTAGTAGATAAAGGTCAGGGAGCCTGCAAAGAAGAAAGGATTGAAAACACACACACACACACACACACACACACACACACACACAATAATTAATGGTAGGTCAAGTTCAAGGATGTGAAAGGAAAAGACACAATCAAGACTCAAGAGATATAAGAGGTGGCCAGATACAGAAATCACAAGAGTCTCTGCAAAGTCTCTGGAACATCTGTAAGCTCAAGTTTAAGTTTTTGCTTCTATGATAGACTCATTGATTTTCTGGGGCCTTTGGAGAATTATTAGAGTGATGATTTTACTTTACTTCTTTGAAATACTTATCAGTTGTTTAGATGGATACTAACTGTGTCTACATGTGCTTTGAAGAACTGGGATGAAATGATTGTGATATGAAATTTAATATTTTTAGTAGATTGAAAAATAAAATTAAAAGAGATTTTCTGGGTTTGTTGTAGTTTTCTGTATAATCTACTGAAAGAAAATGAGTTTCATTGTTTTGTTTGGATTTTTGATTTAATTTCTTGCTTAGTTTTATTTTGATAGATTCTCTAACTCTACCAAAAGCACTTAAAGGGTGATCTCACTTTCGGTTCTCACTGCAGGCACATGAAGATAGAACAGGTTAACTGCACACTCAGTGTCAACAAGTTCACGGTTATCCACTTAGAGCAAAAATTGCAGTTCACAGTAGAAGTAGAAAATAATCTGTCTATTCTGTTCAGTGTTGCTCCAAACATCAGAGGTGTAGTGGAGGCCAAGTTACCTTCCAGAAGAGATGAAGTAAAATGGGAGGAGAAGGGGGGCTTGAGGTTGACTTGTGCTTCCCCCAAGTATATCCCAAAGGGATATGGGACATGGAACTCCTTGCCATGTAATTCCTTCTCACGTGATCCAGATACCACGAGGAGCAAGGAGCCTGGATTTCCCCACCTTGGTAGTCTGGACAACGTGTGAAGTAGGACAGTTTCATCGTCTTAACTTTCCGGCGCCCAAGATCTGTCTCCTATTGAACATTGCTTTCGAGAAAGAAAGAAAAATTCTCTCGAGCCTAGGAAATTTAAATTTAAGAAGTTTAAATCACTTTCTCTCCTCCATGTGTCTACACATTCTACCTGTAATTGTGGAATGCAAAGCCTACCTCCCGAATAAGGATATTCTATGCAGCAGACAGCAAGCAGGAGGTGGGGGAGATTTGGCAGGAAGACAGGTTGGGGCATAGGGACTCCTACGGTGTCCCATAAACTGGTATACCATGAGTGTTATGCCACGGATGTCTGGACCTGCACTTGTTTAGGCTCCAGACACTTCCATCTGAGACAGAACTTTTTGGGGGGATGGAGAGGCGGCAAGTGATCCATGCAGTCCTTTCTCAGCTTTCAGAATTAAATCTAATTAGCCAAAATAAGAATTCTATAAGCAGCTTAAAGCCAAGTGGGAAATCCTTGCAGAGTGGAAAGCTAGATCAGATGAATACGGAAGATTAAAGAGAAATACTGATGTCCGGTGGGATAAAAATGGCAAAACCAGAAGATTTTACACTTAAGCTGAAAGATGCAATAAGAATAAGAAAAGGATAAAGGCAAATATCCTTTAAGCAGATTCAAGTCAAGCAAAACATTCAATCCAAAGGTTGGCAAGAGAAGATACACAGAGCAGGAGAAGAATGTTTTCATACACTAGATGCATGTGAATATACAAACCCTGATCGTTTCAGGATAGAAAAGAATTGACCAAAGAAAACTTACCATCACTGTCTCTTTCAGCATTTGTTGCTTAGAGAGAATTTTTAATTCTATTTTTAAAAATTTTTATTGAAATATAATATAAAGAATTTTTATCATGAAAATGAAGGAAGATCCAATATAATGGTTAAACTTTCCAACGCCATGCAAATAGCAGTTTACATAAAATGAGTAGAGTTGATTTAAACTGATACTAACACTGTCACACGTCACTTTTCCCCTACGTGTCTTTCCTGAATGGGGTTGACAGAGAGACATAATTTAATAATGTAGGACAATAAGTAGCATCATATTTAATATTGAGTTTATAATAATCTCTCTTCTCAGTGTGTGTCAAATACATTTTTTACGTCTCCACTATTTCATTTACATACACACATAGGAGAGACAGAAGATATCATTAGTAATAACAAAAATTAAGCAATAAAGTTCTGCCACTCAGAAAGCTCAGAGCCGTTATGTCCTACAGAAAGAAGATGAACCAAGGTCATGAACAGTCTTTAAGAGAGGATGGAAATAAAATTTAACTGTAGCCTGTGTGACCACACATCACCAAATAGGTCTGTAGTGATGCCTATGTTAGGGTGTAAGAATCATACCTACCAGCTCATACATGCCTGTGTTCACCTGAAATTGCCCCTTACATGGACACAGGACTCCCTGAAAAAAATACACCATTTCCCTCTGTGGAGTGGATCTCTTTGATTTTGTTAGAGAGAAAAGTCCCCATTAGACCTACAAAACTGATGGAACTTGGGTTGATGAAGATCGCAGCAGATGGACTATAGAGACCTCTCTTCTGCTCCTTGACGGAAGTTAAAGTAGCTGAAGGCAAATGAAAGAGGGGAAGAGAGTGACACTCCAGTGGGAGAGCCAGGAAATGGATCAAATACAAAATGATTTGAACAATTTGTCAGTGTTTTCAAAACCGGTGCTGCTGTTGTGGAAAAAGAAAGGAGTACATCCTTTACCTCTCCAAGTGATTTAGTCCCAATTAATATTATACACAAAGGTACTGCATGGCCATATTAGACAATGGATCTCTTACATCTGAAAAGCACTTACTTTAGGCTTTTTTATTTTTAGTGATATATTTGTTTCAAAGTATGATTCTTCAATAAAATAAATTATGTGGCTGATATTACAAATTGCTTGAGCAAGAAAAGGAAACAGAAATCTAAGATGAGATTTTCAAAAAAAATCTTCGTTACAATGGAATTTGCACATTTAAATGTACAAGTTTGCACGTTTATTCAAAATACTAAACACACTTCTCTTTTAGAAATGCCTTCAGAGCTTGCAGCCCACTAACACAAATATCCTCAGTGATGCTCCATATTTATTTTCAAGGGTGAATTTTATTTCTGAAAATAACTATGGGTTATTTTGAATCAAGCCTTTGGGTAACCCAAAATAAAAACTTTGAACTGAGTTTCCTCGTATGTTTAACACGTTGGTTCAGATGCATGAGTGACTACTCTCATGAGATAAACTTCATATCCTGATGTATTTGATAAAATGAAATTAGATCCACTTTGTAATTAGACCTTGTACCTGAATCAAAGGAGGCCAATGACTGCTCATGCATCATTTCATTTTTAGGCTTTGCTTTTTCTTCTTTGAGTTAAATTAAATACACTGTTATTCACATTATCTCTGAGAAGGAGGCTGGTGATTATAACAGAAGGTGAAAGGAGAGTTAGATGATCATGTCTAGGTTGGGAGACAAAAGGAAATTGCTGGCACTTTGTGGGCTAAGAGACTTGAAAATTTAACCTCACAGTAGGCTTGTTTGTAAAGGATCAGTCCAAAGCTCATTGTCCCAGTGAAAGTGTTAATTGCTCAGTCGTGTCCAACTCTTTGAGACTCCATTGACTGTAGCCCACTGTCTATGTCTATAGGCTCCTCTGTCATAGGGGATTCTCCAGGCAAGAATACTGGAGTGGGTTGCCATGCTCTTCTCTGGGGGATCTTCCCCTCCCAGGGATCGAACCCAGGTCTCCCATATTGCAGGCAGATTCTTTACCGTTTGAGCTACTGGGAAAGTGAACATGAACATAAAGTCACTCAGTTGTGTCCGACTCTTTGCGACCCCATGGACTATAGCCTATCAGGCTCCTCAGTCCATGGGATTTTCCAGGCAAGAGTGCTGGAGTGGGTTGCCATTTCCTTCTCCAGGGGATCTTCCTGACCCAGAAATCGAACCTGGGTCTCCCACATTGCAGGCAGCTGCTTTATTGTCTGGGCTACTGGGAAGGGAAAAATAAATAAATGCTTAAGTTGAGCAAGAATTTGTCTCCAAGGAGAGAAGTTGAGCATGTTGGGTGGGGTCAGGCAGGAGGGAGAGGCCACAGTAGACGAGCCGCATGGGAATGAGGAGCAGAAGAGGAAGAAGGAGCCATCTTCCGGCAAGTAGGCTGACCTCTGCCCTTGGGTTCAGAGCAGGGCTCAGATCTAGAGGAAAGCTGGACTCTTGGGTAGAGAAACCAAAATGGAAGAGTTGTGTGGATGAGGACAAAGCCAGGGAGGAGAAGGGTTTGCCTCAAGGCCCAGGGCTCATCCAGTTTCACTGGATCCTGACTCTTTGGCAGCTGAAGTCCTTTCAGACACAAATATCAGACAGTTTGGGTATTGAGCTCTCATTATATACTCAACACTGTGTTAATTCCTGGGGACACAGATGTAAGTGAGACCCAGCCTCGAAGCTGGTTTGAGGAGGACACGGTTGAGTAAATACTAACCAGACAATTGCAGTTCAGTGCTTTATTGAAGAGAGGAGTAAACAGGAACAGCTGACTCAACTGGGCATGGACAGTGGAGGTGAGGGAAGAAATTCCCGAAGCAAAGGCAGCCAGCCCGAGTCCTGAGATGCTGAACAGGTGTCCTCCAGGGAAAGACGTTGTGGGAGGCATTCTAGACAGAGGAGGGTGGCCTGAGCCAAGAAGAGAAGTGTGAGAATGTGAGGCACTCTGGGAGTTAAATCCATATAGTTGGGTACCACTAGAGAGTGGAA
Organism: Madoqua kirkii; assembly: GCA_006408675.1. Classification (NCBI taxonomy): domain Eukaryota; kingdom Metazoa; phylum Chordata; class Mammalia; order Artiodactyla; family Bovidae; genus Madoqua; species Madoqua kirkii. The sequence goes on from SJYC01058912.1 coordinate 12,278, forward strand.
CGTCATGGGGAGTGATGCTGGTGACAATCGTGAAGAATTGTTGCTACTCTGAGAGGACTGGGATTTTTCTGCAGTCCCAGTAGCCAGGTCTCAGCCTCCCAATATACCTCTGTGATGGTTGAATTTACGTGTTAACTTGACTAGGCCAAGAGGTGACCAGATGTTTGGTCAGACATTATCTGGGTGTGTCTGTGAAGGTGTTTCTGGATGAGCTTTATGTTTGAATTAGTAGGCTGAGTCCAGCGGATTGCCCTCTCTAAAGAAGGTGGGCCTCATCTGATTGAAAACTCAAATAGAACAAAAAAGACGTAAGTAGAGAAAAACTCCTTCTCCCCTACTGCCTTGAGCTGGGACATCAGTCTTTTTCCTGCCTTTGCAATGGAACTGGAAAGTCAGCTCTTCCTAGGTCTTGACCTTCCCTGCTGGCTTTTGGGTTGGAATTCACATCCTGGGTCCCCATTTTGCCAACCACAGATCATGGAACTTGTCAGACTCCACCATCATTGTGAGCCAGGTCTTTATAAAGAGCTCCACATAATGTTTGGTAAATGAACATGAAAAAAAAATGAAGAGCTTCCTTCCTTTCTTCCTCCTTCCTCTCTCCTTCACTCCTTCCTTCCCTTTTTCTTTCTTTCTTCTTGGTTCTGTTTCTCTAGAAAACTCTAGTACGACCTTTCTGGTTATGTTAGGTTCAACGTGATAAGACTGAACTTTCAGGCATAGGCCCTAAGTGGTTTCAACTGCTAGAGGCTGGATAAGTCTGAGAATTACACTTGGTTTTCGTCTTAGTAACTAATATATTACAAATAATATATCCTAAGCTATGTCCCTGAATATCCCTCAGATACACAGATGATACCACTGTAATGGCAGAAAACAAAGAGGAACTAAAGACCATCTTGATGAAGGTAAAAGAGGACAGTGAAAATGCTGGCTTAAAACTCAACATTCAAAAAACTAAGATCATGGCACCTGGTCCTATCACTTTATGGCAAATAGGTGGGGAAAAAATGGAAACAGTGTCAGACTTTACTTTCTTGGGCTCCAAAATCATTGTAGACGGTGACTGCAGCCATGAAATTGAAAGACACTTGCTCCTTGGAAGAATAGATACGACAAACCTTGACAGCGTATTAGAACGCAGACATCACTTTGCCAACAAAGGTCCATATAGTCAAAGCTATGGTTTTTCCAGTAGTCATGTATGGATGTGAGAGTTAGACTATAAAGAAGGCTGATCACTGAAGAATTGCTTTCAAGCTGTGGTGCTGGAGACAACTCTTGAGAGTCCCTTTGACTGCAAGGAGAGCAAATCAGTCAATCCTAAAGGAAATCAACCCTGAATATTCATTGAAAGGATTGGCTCTGAAGCTCCAATATGATGCGAAGAACCAACTCATTGGAAAAGACCATTATGCTGGAAGATTGAAGGCAAAAGAAGGGAGCAACAGAGGATGAGATAGTTGGATGGCATCACTGACTCAATGGACGTGAGTTTGAACAAACTCAGGGAGATAGTGAAGGATAGGGAAGCCTGGCGTGCTGCAGTCCATGGAATCACAAAGAGTCAGACACGACTGAGTGACTGAACAATGTCCCTGAAGATTCCCTTTAAGCAAAAGAAGTGAATTGTGTTAATCCAGAGTTTTGGTTATCTACTTATCAACACATTAACTTTAGCTGAATGTCTGCCAAGTTTATGTGCAATGGCTTCATTTACTAGTTGAGAGATTTAAAAAATTAAGGGTATCTCTAAAATGTAGATGCTATTTAACGAAATATCAAGATTTCTGTGATTGTTTTGTCCTAGTTTCACTGTATTGCAATATTAGGTTTATTAAATAAACTTTAAGGTTACAGTTTTGCCATATGGAGAGAGTTTATTTCAGCTTTTTTATGTTGAGACAATTGGACTAGTGTTAATAAAATATTTCAAGTGCGTTTTGTAATTGGTTGCTCTTTTACAGATTTTTTAGCAAGACAATCAAGAGAAGCCAGTTAAGTTTGAAGGAGACTTGCCAAGGTCATTTCCAAGTTTATGTGCTCCTGGGTGGGAGATTGAGACTGGATGTTTTACTGAGGAAATGCTTTGTCACTATGACAGTATAGCTTTTGTTCTGTATGTTAAGAAGACTTATGCGCTCTGATAACATTTTATTAACAAGCCATTCTGAATATTTCTAGAAGGTTATGTTTCCAAAGAAATTTCTAAATTATGTACTAACTTATTACTTTGCCAGCTTCTCAATTTTATGTCATTAAAAAAATGCAAACAACAGTAGCAAATTACAGCAGCATAAAACCCCATTGTAACGCCACATTCTACAAACTTGAAAGGAGAATGAAACAGAATGGGATATGCTAGATAAGGCATAATAAATAGTAAGTATATTGAATGTGTTGCAACTTACTTGCTTGGAAAATTAGAGTGATTTCCCAATAGAAGTATTTTAATGTGCAAATTTCCTAAATTGTAAAATTCAAAACAAAAGACCACCACAATCACACTAAAACCACTCACAGCTAAGGTATTACCTGCCTAGAAACAGTTTAACTGATTTTTAAATAAACCTTCTTGGTGATGCTTTGCCAAAGGAATGGGGTTTCTCTTGCTCCTGTTGTGGAATTTTTTCCAAGTAAAGTGGGAGATCTGTTTGTTTCTTGCAGACCTCGCATGGCCTCCTAATCACTAAAGGTTCAACAGGGAGACAGAATTCTAGAGGCCTCCCTCTGGACAAGCTGATGCAATGAGAGAGCTTTAAGTTATAATCAGGTTAATTGCTTGAAAACATAAATGACATACAGAAGGCTCATCATTTCATATGTTAATATGAATGTCTGCTTTAATTTTGTGGAAGACAATGCTGGTTCTAGCAGAACTCCTCATCAGTAATTTTATTTGGCTTGGCAATGTGATATCGTTCTGATCAGTAAAAGAAAGCAAAGATGAGCTGGAGAGGATCAATTTTCATTAGGTAGCCTTTCACCTGATCCTTCTATTTTCATCAGAATTCTTTAGCCATGCTCTTGGATCTGGCAGATGTTCCTAAGTCCAGGAGCTTCTGGTTGTAGTGAAGCTTGCGGGCTGTGGCAGAGATTTTCCACACCATGACAGTTGTGGTGGAAAGGAATGGAAAAGATCCAGGATCGAAAGTGTTCCCCACTACAACCTAGAACAACTTTTCAGTACCTCCAGCTCTCAGTTTTTCTGGAGTTTTGTTGTGCTAATCATCTTCTTGTTGGTTTCCCCTCAACAGGCACCTAGTTTTTGACCGTCTCCTCTGCTGAATCAGTTGATACTTAAGTTTTATGTTTATGTTTCCAACAAATGATTGACCTCTCTTAGGTTTCTGTCAGAACTCTTCTTGGCTGATGCCTTCATAATTTTTATTTCTTCTTTTTTCAGTTCTTTCCTATCATCTTAGTGGAATTTTAGAGAGAGATGGAAAAAATATGGAAGTTCAATTCCTCATGTTTAGAAATCCCTATGAATTTATTTTTCAAGGCAGTACTATGATTATTCTCTTTTTCTTTGTATACTGGAATGTCTCCAGGGATCAGGATGACAGTATTGAAATGTGTTTTTCTTTGATGTACAATGCAGTTGCTACCACTCCTTCATGAACAAGCTCTCAGTTCACTAGGAATAGAGGGGAACTTCTTCAACTTGATGAAGATTATGTACAGAAAACCTATAGCTAACATTGCACTCAATGGTAAAAAATTCAAAGCTTTCCCACTAGGATCAGGTACAAGGCAAGGATGTCCCTTCTTATAAGTCCTTTTCAATATTACACTGAAAATTCTACTAACGCAGTAAAAAAAGGAAAGAAAAGGATATATACATTGAGAATGAGTGCACAAATCTCTATTTGTTCACAGATTACATGACCACTGTGTAAATCTGAGAGAGTGAAAACACACACAAAACCTCTTGGAACTAAAAAGTGATTATATCAAGGTTGCATGATACAAGGTTATAAAAAGTCAGTCACTTAACTATATAATGGAAATGAACAAGTGGAATTTGAGTTAAAAAGAAATACCATTTACATTAGCATTCCCCCAAATGAAATATGCAGATGACACCACACTCATGGCAGAAAGCAAAGAAGAACCAAAGAGCCTCTTTATGAAAGTGAAAAAGGAGAGTGAAAAAGTTGGCTTAAAGCTCAACATTTAGAAAACTAAGATCATGGCATCCAGTCCTATCACTTCATGGCAAATAGATGGGGAAAAAATGGAAACAGTGGCAGAATTTATTTTGGGGGGCTCCAAAATCAATGCAGATGGTGACTGCAGCCATGAAATTAAAAGACGCTTTCTCCTTGGAAGAAGAGTTATGACCAGTCTAGACAGAATATTTCAAAGCAGAGACATTACTTTGCCAACAAAGATCCATCCAGTTAAAACTATGGTTTTTCCAGTAGTCATATATGGATGTGAATTGGACCATAAAGAAAGCTGAGTGCCGAAGAATTGATACCTTTGAGCTGTGGTGTTGGAAAAGACTCTTGAGAGTCCCTTGGACAGCAAGGAGATCCAACCAGCCCATCCTAAAGGAAATCAGTCCTGAATATTCATTGGAAGGACTGATGCTGAAGCTAGAACTCCAACACTTTGGCCACCTGATGCGAAGAGCTGACTCATTGGAAATGACCCTGATGCTGGGAAAGATTGAAGGTAGGAGGAGAAGGGGATGAAAGAGGATGAGATGGTTGGATGGCATCACCGACTCGATGGACATGAGTTTGAGTAGGCTCCGGTAGTTGGTGATGGACAGGGAGGCCTGGTGTGCTGCAGTCCATGGGGTCACAAAGAATCAGATACAACTAAGCAACTGAACTGAACTGAAATCTAACAAAATATGTATAAAGTCTATGTGAGAAAAACTACAAAACTCTTATGACTGAGATCAAGAAGAACTAAATAAATAGATAGTCCATGTTCATGGATGGTGTGGTGATTTAGTTGCTAAATCATGTTAGACTCCTGTGACCCCATGGACTATAGCCCTCCATGCTCCTCTGTCCATGGGATTTTCCAGGCAAGAATACTGGAGTGGGTTGTCATTTCTTTCTCCAGGGGATCTTCCCGACCAGGGGATCCAACCCAGGTCTCCTGCACTGCAGGCAGATTCTTTACTGACTGAGCTACCACCATGTATAGGAAGACTCCATATTGTCAAGATGCTTGCCTAAGTTTATCTATAGATTTAGTGCAGTCTTATTCAGAATCCCAGCAAATTATTTGGACAAATTGATTCTAAAGTTTATATGGAGAGGCAAAGGACTCAAAATAGCCAACTCAATATTGAAAAGAGAAGTATAAAGTTGGAAAACTAATGCTTTTTGACTTCAAGAATTATTATAGAGCTACAGTAATCAAGACAGTGTAGTATTGAGGAAGGAATAGACAAATCACTGGAACAGAGTAGAGAGCCTAGAAACCCTCATAAATATAGTGAACTGATTTTTGACAAAGGATTAAAGGCAATATATGGAGTAAAGATAGTCTCCTTAGCAAACAGTGCTAGAAGAACAGGACACGCATAAGCAAAAAAAAAAAAAAAAAGAATCTAGACCCAAACTTTACATCCTTCATGAAAGTTAATTCAAGATGGACGATAGACATAAATTTAAAAGGGAAAACTATAAAAATTTTAGAAGATAACATAGAAGAAAATCTAGATAACTTTGGGTATTATGATGCCCTTCTAGATATAACAAGAAAGACATCATCCACGAAAGAACTAGTTGATAAGCAAGGCTTCATTAAGAAGTTCTGCTCCATGAATGACACCATAAAAGAATGAAAGGACAAGCCACAGACTGGAAGAAAATAGGCGCAAAAGTCACAACAGATGTGACTGTTATCCCAAATATACAAAGAAGCCTTAGAACTCAACAATAAGAAAAAAAAACAACCTGATTTAAAAATGGGCCAATGACCTTAGCAGGTAGCTCAGTAAAGGAGATACAAAGATGGCATATAATAAAATTAAAAGATGTTCCACATCACATGTCATCAGAGAAATACAAATGAAAACAAGATACCACTACACACCTGTTAGAATGGCCAAAATCTGAAACACTGATGACACCAAGTGTTGGTGAAAACGTGGAGCAACAGGAGCTCTCATATATTACTGGTGGGAATGCAAAAGGTCCAGCAATGTGGAAGACAGTCTGGTGTTTTTTCCCCAAAGTTAAACAACTCACTCCTTGCTATTAGAAGAGAGTTGAAAACTTATGTCCACATGCAAACCTGCACAGGGATATTCATAAAAGCTCTGTTCATAATTGCTAAAACTCGGAAGCAACTAAGATGTCCCTCCATAGGTGAATGGATACTTAAACTATGATAGATCCAGATGTGGATACATCCAGACAATGGAATATCACTCAACACTAAAAAGAAATGAGCTATCAAGCCATGAGAAGACACGGAGGAATGCATGAGTACTAAATGAAAGGAGCCAATCTGAAAAGGATACATACAGTATGATTCCATCTCTATGACATTCCAGAAAAGGCAAAACTCTGGAGACAATAAGATCAGTTATTCCTAGGAGTGTGGTCAGATGAGGGAAAGATGAGTAAGCAGAGCACAGAGAAGTTTTAGGTGGTGAAAATACTCAGTGTGATATGATGATGGGTATATGTCATTAGGCTTCCCTGGTGGCTCAGTGATAAAGAATCTGCCTGCCAGTCTGCCTGCCAGGAGACTCAGGTTTGATCCCTGGGTCAGGAAGATCCCCTGGAGAGGGAAATGGCAACCCACTCCAATATTCTTTCCTGGGAAATCTCATGGACAGAGGAGTCTGGCGGGCTACAGTCCATGGGGTTGCAAAAGAGTTGGTCTTGACTTAGAGATCAACACATAGACACACAGACACACACAAGTCGTTACACATTTGTCCAAACATCTAGAATGTACATTACCACCAGGGAACATTATGGACTTTGAGTGACTCTGATGTGTCAATGCGGGTTCATCTTTGGGACAAATGTACTGTGTCTGGAGCAGGGAGTGTGTGGGAAATCTCGGTACCTTCTTCTCAGGTTTTTTTGTGAACCTCAACTGCTCTGAAACAGTAAATCTTTTTAGAAAAAAAATGCAGTTGCTTGGGCATGATTAACAGAAAATTGGAGAAGGCCCCTCAGAAAGCTATCTGCATGGTGTTTTGAGGGTCCATGGGGTCAGGAAGAGTCAGACACAACTTGGCAACTGAACAAGAGCATCAAGTGAGAGAGATGAGAGAGCAGAATGAGTCCAGGAAACAGAATTGGCCCACTAACAAGGACTTAGGTGTTGGAGTAAGGGGCTTCTGCATAAGTCTATATTTTGAATTTGCTTCCCAACCCAGCCTTCCATGGAATCGCATGTGATTCTAATGGAGAGAAAAATAGCTAGAAGCCAAAACGGAAAGGGTAAAGCTCTGCTAGATTAGGACCTCAGAAGTTCTCCTCTGGGACTGTCTCCAGCCTCGTTCAGTAAGGAACCCGACATACACGCTCAGCACGGCCCTGAGACTAGTAACACAAGTCGAGTGGTCTAGAATTCTAGACTCAAAACTTTGAGAGCACAGACAGACCACATTTCCCTTGTTTTCTGCTGCGTCCCCAGGATATAGCATAGTACTGGAGAATCAATAAATACTAGTTGAATGACTGCCTGGTTGTTGGAACATGTAGCCTAAAGGTTCTTGCATTCACTTAACTCAAGTTTCCTTGAAAAGTATGGAGAGGGATAGGAGCACGAGAGAAGATTCCCATCCTCAGGAAGGAAAGTCCTGCAGGAAGACAAGACGTAGATAATACTTCTATACTAAAGCTGGGTAGGATCTATGGTACAGGATGGTCCTGGTAATAAATGAAGATTTATATGTTTCTAATCTAAGATCATTCTTTCTGGAGTTATTTCTCCATTGATCTCCAGTAGCATATTGGGCACCTACTGCTGGGGAGTTCCTCTTTCAGTATCCTAAAATTTGCCTTTTCATACTGTTCATGGGGTTCTCAAGGCAAGAATACTGAAGTGGTTTGCCATTTCCTTCCCCAGTGGACCACACTGTGTCAGACCTCTCCACCATGCCCGCTGGTCTTGGATGGCCCCACAGGGCATGGCTTAGTTTCACTGAGTTAGACAAGGCTGTGGACCTAGTGTGATTAGACTGACTAGTTTTCTGTGATTATGGTTTCACTGTGTCTGCCCTCTTGCAACATCTACAGGCTTACTTGGGTTTCTCTTACCTTGGACGAAGTGTATCTCCTCACCACCACCCCTCCGAACCTTGAACGTGGAATAGCTCCTCTAGGCCTCTGGCACTCGTGCAGCTACTGCTCCTTGGATGTGGGGTCGCTCCTCCTGGCCACCGCTCCTGCCCTCGGGTGGGGGTAGCTCCTCTCGGCTGCTGCCCCTCGGACATGGGGTCATCCCGGCTTCTGCCCCTGACCTTGGATGTAGGGATAGCTACTCCTGGCCACCGCCCTGATCTCGGATGTGGGGGTAGCTCCTCTCCGCCGCCCTCTGCCAACAAAGGTCCGTCTAGTCAAGGCTATGGTTTTTCCAGTGGTCATGTATGGATGTGAGAGTTGGACTGAAAAGAAAGCTGAGCACCAAAGAATTGATGCTTTTGAACTGTGGTGTTGGAGAAGACTCTTGAGAGTCCCTTGGACTGCAAGGAGATCCAACCAGTCCATTCTGAAGGAGATCAGCCCTGGGATTTCTTTGGAGGGAAGGATGATGAAGCTGAAACTCTAGTACTTTGGCCACCTCATGCAAAGAGTTGACTCATTGGAAAAGACTCTGATGCTGGGAGGGATTCGGGGCAAGAGGAGAAGGGGACGACAGAGGATGAGATGGCTGGATGGCATCACTGACTCGATGAACACGAGTCTGAGTGAACTCTAGGAGTTGATGATGGACAGGGAGGCCTGGCATGTTGCGATTCATGGGGTCGCAAAGAGTGGAACACGACTGAGCAACTGAACTGAATAAAACTAAGATCATTGCATATGGTCCCATCACTTCATGGCAAATAGATGGGGAAACAGTAGAAACAGTGGCAAACTTTATTTTGGGGGGCTCCAGAATCACTGCAGATGGTGATTGCAGCCATGAAATTAAAAGATGCTTACTCTTTGGAAGGAAAGTTATGACCAACCTAGACAGCATATTAAAAAACAGAGACATTACTTTGTCAACAAAGGTCTGTCTTGTCAAGTCATGTATGGATGTGAGAGTTGGACTATAAAGAAAGCTGAGCACTGAAGAATTGATGCTTTTGAACTGTGGTATTGGATAAGACTCTTGTGAGTCCCTTGGACTGCAAGGAGATCCAACCAGTCCATCCTAAAGGAAATCAGTACTGGGTGTTCATTGGAAGGACTGATGTTGAAGCTGAAACTCCAATATTCTGGCCACCTGATGCGAAGATTGACTCATTTGAAAAGACCCTAATGCTGGGAAAGATTGAAGGTGGGAGGAGAAGGCGACAACATAAGATGAGATGGTTGGATGGCATCACCGACTCGATGCACATGAATTTGAGTAGACTCCGGACTCCAGGAATTGATGATGGACAGGGAGGCCTGGCATGCTGTGGTCCATGGGGTCATGAAGAGTCGGACATGACTGAGTGACTGAACTGAACTGATACTTGTTAGGTGAAAAGGGTGGGTGCATGGGGAGCTCAGAAACCTGCAGTGATGTGAGATGGACGGGAATGGCAAGGATAAAGCAAGACCAAGGCAAGAGCTTGGGAAGGTGGATGTGTGGTTCGACCAGAGCCTCAGGGCCAGGTGTAAGTTCAAGGAACACAGTGGGAAGGGCATGGAGTTGAGAATTATAAAGTGGATCTGAGGACTTCTGGTAAAGAACCCACCTGCCAATGAAGGTTCAAGAGATGCAGATTTGGGGAGTCAGGAAGATATAGGGGCGGGTGCAGCAACCCACTCCAGTATTCTTGCCTGGAGAGTCCCATGGACAGAGGAGCCTGGAGGGCTGCAGTCCATAAGGTTGCACAGAATTGGACAAGACTGCAGTGCCCTAGCACACGTGCACTGGGGACTTCCCTGATGGTCCAGCGATTAAGACTGTGCTTCCACTGCAGGAGCGGGAAGGGGGCGACTGTGATTCTTGGTTGGGAAACTAAGATCCTGCCTGCCATGCAGTGTGGCCAAAAATACATAAATAGATAAACAAATAAAAGGAAACAAATAAAAGGTGAAAGTGAAAATGAAGTCACTCAGTCGTGTCCAACTCTGCAACCCCGTGGACTATAGCCCACCAGGTTCCTCTGTCCATGGGATTCTCTAGGCAAGAATACTGGAATGGGTTGCCATTTCCTTCTCCAGGGGATCTTCCATGACCCAGGGATACGAACCCAGGTCTCCCACATTGCAGGTAGACGCTTTAACCTCTGAGCCACCAGGGAAGCCCTAGGTGAGCCTGGGTTTAAATTCCGACCCAGCCACTAAATGGCTGTGAGCAGCCTTTTATCCACAGATTATGGAGACAAAAGAGAAGTGGATATGTGAATGCTTGTAAATATTCAATAAGTGCTGGTAAAATGCAGGAGAAAAACAGGAAGCTGAGTTGGAAAGACGGGCCGAGAGGCATGTTCTGGTTGGGCCTGCATGTCAGCCTGAGGAATGTTAGCTGATAAGATGAGAACTGAGGAAGACTTCAGTGGCAGTGGCGTGTAGGAGGCTCTGTGGGACTAGAATGAGAGGGAAGCCAGTTAACTAAGTGATTATAATAAGTGACCTTTGAAATCAGGAAGACCCGAGCTGTTTTGGTGGAAGCGGGGATGGAAAGAAGGGACGGCTGCCCTGGCAGTGCAGCGGGAGTCAGGAGAACTTGGCCGAAGTCAGGATGCTTCCCAGGTTTGCTTCTGTACTGAGGCTGAGAATAACAGGCCAGGTGGAATTCTTGGGATCCAGCTGAAACCACAAGCAGCTCCTGTTCTTGCACAGCTACTGTGTGTCAGGCACACACCCAGGCCCGGGGCGTCTACAGCAGCTTAACGAGGACACTGAGTCACGCAGAGGCCAAGGATGGTGTCCAAAACCATCCTTTTAGTTATGTGTCAGAGTCAGAATCTAAGTCCAGGCTGGCTTGATTTCAAAATCCACGCTCTTAACCGTGCCTCTAAGTGCAAAACTCCAGTCACCATGCTTGCATTTACTGACGACTGACCGTGTGCTGCATGCTTTATAAGGTTTAGAGTCTGGCGGCTAACGGTTACACTTTGACTGTTTCCAACATTGAGGGTGATAAAGGATATACCTTAAACTGCTACTAGATAGCAGACAGAAGCACTGATGTTTCAAGTACTGTGCAATCCCCGCAGGACGCCACAATGGGCAGACGGCGGCCTCCTGGCTTTTGAACCAGATCTAAGCCATCAGACATTTCACAGTGGTCTGCCTTCAGAAAGAAATGACTCGGCCAAGCAGATTCAGTCGAATGACTCAGGCCTGTGCAGTTTGCCCAGACAGGAGGGGCAGGGAGAAAGACACCCTGGCTTCAGCTCTCCCGCCCTGGGGAGGCTCCTCTCAGGCGGCTTGAGGGCAGCTTTTCTCTGTAGCCCGGCCCTGCAAGGAGTAAACAGACCAGGGTGGCTTGTCCTGCTTTGGAAGCACATTCAGGACCTCTGTGAGTGGGTTTGGCCCCAGGGATTATCTTGTTTCATTTGAAAATGTTTACTTATGTGGCTGTGTCAGGCCTCAGTTGTGGCATGTGGGCTCTTCATTGTGGTGTGTGTGTTTCTCTCTAATTGTGGGCTCAGTAGTTGTGGTGCACAAGCTCAGTAGTTGCCATACTCAGGCTCAGTGGTTGGGTGCTTGGGCTCAGTAGTTGTGATGCTTGGGCTCAGTAGTTGCAGTGCTCAGGCTCAGTAGTTGCGGTGCTCAGGCTCAGCAGTTGCGGTGCTCGGGCTCAGCAGTTGTGGTGCTTGGGCTCAGTGGTTGGGTGCTTGGGCTCAGTAGTTGTGGTGCTTGAGCTCAGTAGTTGCAGTGCTCGGGCTCAGTAGTTGTGGTGCTTGGGCTCAGTAGTTGTGGTGCTTGGGATCAGTAGTTGTGGTGCTCGGGCTCAGCAGTTGCGGTGCTCAGGCTCAGCAGTTGCGGTGCTCGGGCTCAGCAGTTGTGGTGCTTGGGCTCAGTGGTTGGGTGCTTGGGCTCAGTAGTTGTGGTGCTTGGGCTTAGTAGTTGCAGTGCTTGGGCTCAGCAGTTGCGGTGCTCAGGCTCAGCAGTTGTGGTGCTTGGGCTCAGTAGTTGTGGTGCTTGGGATCAGTAGTTGTGGTGCTCGGGCTCAGTAGTTGTGGTGCTCAGGCTCAGTAGTTGCAGTGCATGGGCTTAGTTGCCCCTTGATGTGTGGGCTCTTAGTTCCTTGACCAGGGACTGAACCCACATCACCTGCATTGTAAGGAAGTTTATTAACCCCTGGACCATCAGGGAAGTCCCCCCAAGCGTTGTTTTAGAGCCTACCAGCCAGGGTGATGAGAGGGAGAGGAAATGTCTGTATCAGAATTTTGTACTGATACCCAGCATGCTAGTGCCCTACTTCCTTCTAGAACTCAGGACTGGCTGCTTCTGTCAGGATCAGACAGCTGCTCCTCCTTCTTGGGAAGGGAGGATTTATTCCTGAGAACAGTTGAAAGAGTTGATTCCTCCACCACCCCTTACCACCATGTTGCTAGGACTTTTCTTTCCAGAAAGTTGAGAGAAGAATAAGCATTTTTCTAATGTATACATATAGTGTCTGTTCTTTCAACAAGCCAGTCAGGAAGATATTTTTGATTATCCCCATTGACTTCATGGAGACTTCAAAGTTCAAAGAATTTAAGTGATTTGCCTGAGATGCAGAGAAAGCAGTTTTAGAGCTGGAATCGCAGCCTGGGTCTGGATGGTGTCCAGGCTCACACCCTTAGCCCCCTGCATGTTTCCCTTCCAGTAACGGCTGCTGGACATGGAGCCAGGTACCGTGCTGGGCACTTGGCTGTATCAGCTCTGAACTTCACCACCACCCTGGAAAGCACTATTATTCCCATTTTACAGATGATGAAACACATTCATTGAGTATAAGTGACTCAAAGGCAGGCACTAATGAAACCTATAGGAAGGGCTTGAAAGAAAGTCTTTTATCCCAGGCCTTTGAATTTTCCACTTTTTAATGTTTGGATTGTCCCTCGTTGTTGTTTAGTTGCTGGGTCGTGTCTGACTCTTGGCGACCCCATGGACTACAGCACGCCAGGCTTCCCTGTCTTTCACTATCTCCTTCATTGTCATAATGTTTTAGGCATATTTGCAATATGTGTTATTATTTTTATAAGTATTAATACAAGTGTGTGTAGTTATTTATATATTCTACTTTAAAAAGTATATTTGTTGTATGACTGCACCAAGTCTTAGTTGCAGCACACAGGATCTTTAGTTGCAGTATACAAACTGTTAGTTTCAGCACGTGAGATCCAGTTCCCTGTCCAAGCATCAAACCCTGGCCCCTTACATTGGGAACGCAGAGTCTAAGCTACTGGACTACCAGGGAAGTCCCTATTTATTCCACTTTTAAATGATATTAATTTTTATTATTTTTTAATTGTTTTATTTGCTGACAAAGGTCCATCTAGTCAAAGCTATGGTTTTACAAGTCGTCATGCAAAGAACTGACTCATTTGAAAAGACCCCGATACTGGAAAATACTGAAGGCAGGAGGAGTAGAGGACGGCAGAGGATGAGATGGTTGGATGGCATCACTGACTCGATGGACATGAGTTTGAGCAAGCTCCAGGAGATGGTGATGGAGGCCTGGAGTGTTGCAGTCCATGGGGTCACAGAGTCGGACATGACTGAGTGACTGAACTGAACTGAACCTTTATTATGTGATTTTCTTAGTGGTTATTGAGCAAAATATAGGTTACTTCTTATTTTGCACACACTATTTAGAACAGATTACAGCCTTCTGCTTTAATTTTTTAAGCAGATTCATGATATTGGTTGGAGCCTTAGGAATGAATGGTATTGGTATGTCCCCCTGAATCTGAATAGAATGTATTCAAATGAATCCACACAACTGCCCCTTTCTGGGCAGGTAACAGGTAAAACTGTGTGGTACCAAAGAGACATCGTTTATAAATTAAAACCTGTAAGGCAGGCTACTTCCTTATAGCTACTTTCTTACAGGTTGGTGCTTCAGCAATGTATCAGCGAGGGTGGAGCCAAATAACTAAACTAATCTTTGGAAATAAACGAAACGCTTTGGTTACCTGTTACTCAGTTTTAAGACCCAGTCCATCCATTGTCCAAACGATGAAGCCCCAGTAAATGGACGTATTGAGGAAAGTTCTATCAGAGGCTCCTTAGCTTTGCATTTTTATAGCACCATAGCCCTGTTCTAACCATAACTTTTCGATTCTCAAGACATTTCCTTTGAGCAAGTGGGAATTACCATTTATGGAAGCATAAGTTAACTGAAAATTAAATTAACTTTATATGAGGTAAAGTAACTTGTGCAAGATAGCGTAGAATAAGCATAAGAAATCAGAGGTTTCTTGACATAGAGGGATAAAAATTTCTCCCTGGTATATTTTATTTTACATGGTATGTATGCTAAAAATGTCTTTATTAACCTCAAGAAAATACTTATTACATAAGGTTAAAAAAAAATCCCCTTATCACGTGGTTAGGGGCTTCCCAGGTGGCACAGGTGGTAAAGAATCTTTCTGTCTGCAATTCAGGAGACATAAAGACCAGACTCAGTCCCTGGGTCAGAAGACCCCCTGGAGGAGGAAATGGCAACCCACTCCAGTATTTTTGCCTGGAGAATCCCATGGGCAGAGGAGCCTGGCGGGCTACAGCCCACGGGATCGAAAAGAGTCAGACACAACTTAGCCCACATGCACAGAATCATGTGCTATATTCCCAAGGGAAAATGCCAGAAAATGTGTCTCTTGTCATTTCAGAAATTTTCTAGAAGACAATTCATTGATTGAAGCTATCATCTTTGTAAAACTGTGACTATAGAGAGGAACACTTTTGCCTTTCCCCCAAAAAAATTCTTAATAGAAATGAAGACATTTTATGTCAATTTCTTACATATCCATTTTCAGTTTGCTCTGTGGCAAAAACCAAGGTGACATGCAAGGTCAGTGACGGTCAAGACAAGCTGGAGTTCACAATCAGAAGCACTTAGACTCCAAAGGAAGAGCTGGTGGCTCTAGAAGCGTTCATGGGGTGAAATTGAATAAAGGATGATGAATGTGAATGCCCGCAAGCCTCGGCTTTCACAGTTTTCCCTTCGAAAGGCAGGACTCCTTTCCTTTCTGCCATGGCTGAGAATCTTTATCTCTTACTAAGGACAGAGAATTTGGCAATTGTAAAACTAGACTGAAGCCCGTAGGGTAGATCAACGACCCCATCCTGAAGTTTAAATCTGGAGCCTTCTGCTCGTTAAGGACAGCTTTTCTGACAGAAGAGAGACTCATAAACTTGTACAGGTTTTAGGAGAGTTTTCCTAGTAACTCAGCTGGTAAAGAATCCACCTGCAATGCAGGAGACCCTGGTTTGATTCCTGGGTCAGGAAGGTCCGTATTCTTGGGCTTCCCTGGTGGCTCAGCTGGTAATAAATCGGCCTGCAATGTGGGTTAATCCCTGGGTTGGGAACATCCTCTGGAGAAGGGAAAGGCTGCCCACTCCAGTATTCTGGCCTAGAGAATTCCATGGATGGGGTGTCGA
The DNA here is from genome assembly GCA_006408675.1 of Madoqua kirkii. Taxonomy (NCBI): domain Eukaryota; kingdom Metazoa; phylum Chordata; class Mammalia; order Artiodactyla; family Bovidae; genus Madoqua; species Madoqua kirkii. The sequence continues at coordinate 28,018 of SJYC01058912.1, forward strand.
AGAGTCAGACATGACTGAGTGACTTTCACTTTAGGAGCAGGCGGGATCAAGCACTCACTGGCCTGTGGTCTGCTGCTGGGACCACTGCTACTGAGTGACTTGGGGAACTTGCCTGAACTGTTTGCTCTTCGTTTTCCTCACGTGTGTAAAGGTAAACTTAGACCAGCAATTTTGAAGGCCTCTTAATCCCAACAGATCTATTAGTCTAATGGTAAGCCCCTGAGTAGCAGGATCATCTAAGCAATTATGAGTGAAGATAACTTTAATATAAAACAATACAAAGAAATCTGAATGTATGAGACAGAGGAAGGAATCGCGGAATGAGAGGAGTTGTGTATTTAGCCAAGGTTAAGTTAAGGCGGACTTGACTTATCATCCTAAATGGCACAACTAGAAAACCAGACAAAATACATGAAACAACTGTTTTTAAGGCATTAGAGAAAAACAGAGTGAGAGAGAGGAAAACAAAGACATTAGAGATCAGGCAATAAGACATTTTCTAAAAAGGAAAAAAAAGAAATCAGGCCAAAGACAGTGTTGAGACAGAGGCGTTTGTGCCAAGTCACTTCCAACTCCTTGAGACCCCACGGACTGCAGCCCGCCAGGCTCCTCCGTCCATGGGATGCTCCAGGCAAGAATACTGGAGTGGGTTGCCTGGCCCGCCTCCAGGGGATCTCCCTGACCCAGGGATCGAACCCTGCTTTGGCAGGTGTGTTCTTTACCACTAGCACCATCTGGGAAGCCTGCTAAGGAGACAGATATAATTGCCTCCGCTGACTGCTTTGATATAGTCTCCAGGACACGATGCTGGAAGGGGACCCGGGCAGAGGCTGGCTGTCTCCCTAAGTTTGGTAGATGGACTTGGGAGTATGGGATGGCCGGTGTGGTTGGAGTTTACAGGACAAAACACAGGAGAGGAGAGAGCTGCAGAGAGAGAGAGAG
>SJYC01058913.1:0-12760 GCA_006408675.1 Madoqua kirkii
AACAAGGTGTCCAGCCAAAAGCATTTCCAGGAGCCTGTAGTTTCCACCAACCCTGAAGCTTTCAGGCTTGCGTGTTTCTATAGCTGTCTCCGTAGTTCAAGGCTTGGCTTGAAGGATGTAGGACATTTCTTTCTTTCTTTTTTTAAAATTACTATTTATTTTCGGCTGTGCTGGGTCTTGGTCTCTCACGCGGGCTTTCTCTCCCCGTGGCAGTCGGGAGCTTCTCTCTAGTGGGGCACGGGCTTCTCACTGTAGTGGCGCCCCTTCTCGTGGAGCATGGGCTGTAGGCACGTGGGCCCAGTGGTTGCAGCTCTTGGGCTCCAGAGTTCAGGCTCAGTAGCTGTGGGGCACGGGCTTAACTGCCCTGTGGTGTGTGGAAACTTCCCAGACCTGGGATTGAACCCGTGCCCCCTGCATTGGCAGGCGAACTTGAACCCTTAACCACTGGACCACTGGGAGGTCCTGTGGGACATTTCTTTTGCCTCCTTCCTGGCTGTTGACTTTTATTTGCTTGCCCCCAAGTCACAGCCTTCTGCTTCTGACTTTAATATTCTCATGGCCCCGTCCTAAAGGACAGATCACAGGCTGAGAAGGAAACCAGCACCTTGACCAGGTAACACAATTACACACTAGGCTTAGATTAGTAGGAAAAAAGTGTGTGACACATATCATTAATGGTTTTTATTGATTTCATGTTGAAAAGGAAATGTTTTGTATCAGTTCAGTTCAGTTCAGTGACTCAGTCGTGTCCGACTCTTTGCGACCCCATGAATCGCAGCACGCCAGGCCTTCCTATCCATCACCAGCTCCTGGAGTTCACTCAGACTCATGTCCATCGAGTCCATGATGCCATCCAGCCATTTCATCCTTGGTCGTTCTCTTCTCCTCCTGCCCCCAATCCCTCCCAGCATCAGAGTCTTTTCCAATGAGTCAACTCTTCTCATGAGGTGGCCAAAGTACTAGAGTTTCAGCTTTAGCATCATTCCTTCCAAAGAAATCCCAGGGCTTATCTCCTTCAGAGTGGACTGGTTGGATCTCCTTGTAGTCCAAGGGACTCTCAAGAGTCTTCTCCAACACCACAGTTCAAAAGCATCAATTCTTCACTGCTCAGCCTTCTTCACGGTCCAATTCTCACATTCATACATGACCACAGGAAAAACCATAGCCTTGACTAGATGGACCTTAGTCAGCAAAGTAATGTCTCTGCTTTTGAAGTAGGAAGTCACAAAACACCTGGAGTAACAGGCAAATTTGGCCTTGGAATGCGGAATGAAGCAGGGCAAAGACTAATAGCGTTTTGCCACTAAAATGCACTGGTCATAGCAAACACCCTCTTCCAACAACACAAGAGAAGACTCTACACATGGACATCAACAGATGGTCAACACCAAAATCAGAGTGATTATATTCTATGCAGCCAAAGATGGAGAAGCTCTATACAGTCAACAAAAACAAGACCAGGAGCTGACTGTGGCTCAGATCATAAACTCCTTGTTACCAAATTCAGACTTAAATTGAAGAAAGTAGGGAAAACTGCTAGACCATTCAGGTATGACCTAAATCAAATCCGTTATGTTTTGGATAGACTGTGTTAAATAAAATATGATATTCAAATTAATTTTACTTGTAGCTATGGACTAAACGTTTGTGTCTCCCCAAATTCACATACTGAAGCCCTAACCTCCAATGTGATGGTACTTGGAACTGGGGCCTTGGGCGGTAATTCGATGAGGTTGTGAGGGTGGAGCCCTAATGATGGGACCAGTACCCTTATAAGAAGAAGAACCCAGAGCCTTCTCTCTGTTCACCACCCAAGGCTGCAGGAAGAACAAAATAAAATATGATATTCAAATTAATTTTACTTGTAGCTATGGACTAAACGTTTGTGTCTCCCCAAATTCACATACTGAAGCCCTAACCTCCAATGTGATGGTACTTGGAACTGGGGCCTTGGGCGGTAATTCGATGAGGTTGTGAGGGTGGAGCCCTAATGATGGGACCAGTACCCTTATAAGAAGAAGAACCCAGAGCCTTCTCTCTGTTCACCACCCAAGGCTGCAGGAAGAACATTGCTGTCTGCAAAGCAGGAAGAGGCTTCTCAACAGACACCAAAACTCCAGAATTGTGAGAAATAAATGTCTGCCATTGAAACCACTCCATCTGTGGTATTTTGTTATGGCAGCCTAAGTTAAGATACTGTTTCTTTCTTTTTTTAAAATATGTGGCTGCTAGTAAATTTCACTTTGCTGGTGTGGCTCACACTTGTGGCTTGCATTATATTTCTTTAGGACAGTGCCAAGGTAGCGCACAGTAAATGCTCAAAACTGTTCAGTTATTATTCTTAGGCGTTTCTCCCGGTAAACAAAAAAATATTGGTTTGACATGCCTCTTTATGGTCCAGTTGTCACTTTGACCACATTAAAAACAACACAAAAAAACTCATTGTGTTACCATTATCGATGGTGAAATCGAGAGTTTTATTTGGTTGGGGAGGGGGAGACTTGTCCCAAATTTTGCTCAGTGATAGGAATGCTTTTGGTGTGATCAAATTAAGGTTTTTCTCCAACAGTGGACTGAGTGATGATTGCAGACTAATTACCGCATGCATATTGCACTTTGCTTTGTAGTAACAGCTTTCTGCCAGCTGTTTCCCTTAGCAGTTGTTCATTTCAAGTAGGTACCAATGTTGCTGGAAGTGTAGGAGGAAGAAAGCAATTTCAGTTCTTTGCTTCAGACTGAAATCTGTATATTTCCTTACTTTTTTTTTTTTCTTCCTTAAGGGCCCTTCAAAATCTATATAGCTCTAAGGCTAATTTCTTACCACTTTTTCTGGTTCTTTTTTCAGGAAAAAAAAATCGTTTGAAGATTATACAGAGAATGATACAAAATCTCAAGTTTAATTAAGCCTTAGCAAAAATATCCTTTAACTATTACATTTGTTTCTTGCTTTATTCCCTCATAGCCTGCAACTCTTCTGAAGTATACTTTCAAGTAGAAATTCAATAGAACCATTTAGAGTCGTCATTACTGTGGATTAAATAACTATTCCCATCTGGCCCATGAAATATATAATCTGTATTCTTCTCTGGATAATAAATACAGTAAGTAACTACTTACCACCCCCTAGGCCATCACTTTTGTCTGTCCTGGTGGAAATTTTTCTTTGTTATCTATTGGTAACAACTTGAAATTATTAACTCTTTGTTTGCATAGAAACATGTCCTTGTGACATGCAGGCTTTTTTTTTAAGATATGATGCTTCATTTTTTTTTAATTTTAAAAATAATTTATTTACTTATTTGTGGCTGTGCTGGGTCTTTGCTGCTGTGCTCAGGCATTCTCTAATTCCAGTCCTTGGACTTCTCATTGGTTTGGCTTCTCTTATTGTGGAGGACAGGCTCTAGAGCTTGGGCTCAGCAGTTGTGGCACACGGCCTTAGTACACGGCCTTAGTACACGGCCTTAGTTGCTCCACAGCCTGTGGAGCAGTCTTCTCGGACCAGGGATCAAACCCAGGCCTGCTATACTGGGACCGTGGAGCCTTAGCCTCTAGACCACAAGGAAGTCCTACTTAAAAAAAAAAAAAAAATATATATATATATATATATATATATGTATATATATATATCGAGAGAGAGAGAGAGAGAGAGAGAGAGAGAGAGAGAGGCTCTGCAGTGTTAGTTGCGGTGCTTGGGAGCTTCAGCTTTCACCGTGGGTTGTGAGATCTTTAGTTGTGGCACATGAACTCAGGCGCAGCATGTGAGGTCTAGTTCCCCGACCAGTGATCAACCCCAGGCCTGCTACACTGGGACTGTGGAGCCTTAGCCTCTGGACCACAAGGAAGTCCCTGGTCTAATCGTCACTGTAACTCAAGCCCCAGCTGCAGACCCTGCTGTGGACAGTTGCTCTGGTCGTCCTTCCTAGATGCCTCTGGCCAGCTGGTCACTGCGGCCTGGCCCTGCCACCCGCGCTCAGCTCGCCGTGAGTCTCCGCTGGCTTCCTGCTGATGTCCGCTTCGGGGAGCTGAGAGAGAGAGTCACACAGGACACAGTGAGCACCGTGAGGTTCGGACTGAGGCAGAGGAGGCTGTGGTACCTTTTATTGCCTTGGGCTCTAGTTATCTCCATGCAACCAGCACCAAGTTGCTTTTTTGTAGAACAGTCTTTATTAAAGGTTGGTGACTGAGGAGAAGACTAACGAGAGGGGGTAATAATGTAGGAAAAAACCTGGATTCTGACTCTATCTCCAGAAACGAAGAGAAAAGGACGCGTTTTGCCTCCTTGTCTTATAAATCTCACCTGTCTCTTATACACATCTAGATGTGTATAAGAGACAGGAGAGAGAGAGAGAGAGAGAGAGAGAGAGAGGCTCTGCAGTGTTAGTTGCGGTGCTTGGGAGCTTCAGCTTTCACCGTGGGTTGTGAGATCTTTAGTTGTGGCACATGAACTCAGGCGCAGCATGTGAGGTCTAGTTCCCCGACCAGTGATCAACCCCAGGCCTGCTACACTGGGACTGTGGAGCCTTAGCCTCTGGACCACAAGGAAGTCCCTGGTCTAATCGTCACTGTAACTCAAGCCCCAGCTGCAGACCCTGCTGTGGACAGTTGCTCTGGTCGTCCTTCCTAGATGCCTCTGGCCAGCTGGTCACTGCGGCCTGGCCCTGCCACCCGCGCTCAGCTCGCCGTGAGTCTCCGCTGGCTTCCTGCTGATGTCCGCTTCGGGGAGCTGAGAGAGAGAGTCACACAGGACACAGTGAGCACCGTGAGGTTCGGACTGAGGCAGAGGAGGCTGTGGTACCTTTTATTGCCTTGGGCTCTAGTTATCTCCATGCAACCAGCACCAAGTTGCTTTTTTGTAGAACAGTCTTTATTAAAGGTTGGTGACTGAGGAGAAGACTAACGAGAGGGGGTAATAATGTAGGAAAAAACCTGGATTCTGACTCTATCTCCAGAAACGAAGAGAAAAGGACGCGTTTTGCCTCCTTGTCTTATAAATCTCACCATTTCCAGCCTCCTCTCCGTTTCCCCCTTTCCTCTTCCTCCAGAGCAAAGAATCCTTCACGAATCCTTTCTTGGCTCCTTCACGAATCCCTTCCACTCCCCCTTGGAAAACATTTTCTTCTGCTCGCTGGCATGGTCTCATATCTTCCCACCATCAGAATAACCCATGTATACAATAATTCACAGATGTCCATATACTTGAGTGACTCCATCAAGAATAAGGACTTCAACAGAACAGTTCAGGGTGGGATTTATATTCTAACTCTGATTCTTTCAGCATCCTTCCATGAGTAGGAGGCAAAAGTTTGTGCCTGCCCTTCTTCCTGTGTCATTTTGGTGTCCAGTAGAGAACTCATGACTGCAACACACACACACATGTACACACACACACACGTACACACACACATGTACACACACACACATACACGTACACACATACACACACACACACACACACTCCCTCAAAGGACAAATGGTAATTCTCTAAGTCTGTAGAATTTAAATAAAAACTAAGGAAGAGACACATTTGAAAACCATATACTCTGCAAAGATTATCTGAATAGACTGTTATTATAAAAGTCACTCAGTCATGTCCAAGTCTTTGTGAACCCGTGGACTATACAGTCCAGGGAATTCTCCAGGTCAAAATACTGGAGTGGGTAGCTGTTTCCTTCTTCAAGGAAGGGGTCTTCCCAACCCAGGGACCGAACCCAGGTCTCCTGCATTGCAGGCGGATTCTTTACCAGCTGAGCCGCCAGGGAAGCCCAATACTTTGTGTTAGGATATTGTATTTTGCATTACTTGAAAAGCTGTTGCAGTCTCATTTTTTTTTTAATCTTCCAACTCTAAACCATACCCATTTCAATGGGGTCCATTTCAATTTGATCAAATTCAACACTTTTAAAGTTTTATTTTTTACTTTTTATTGAATAGTTGATTTATAATGTTGTGTTAGTTTCAGGTGTACAGCAAAGTGATTCAGTTATATATGTATATGTATGTGTGTGTGTGTGAGAGATTCTTTCCCCTTATAGGTTATTACAGAATATTGAGTAGAGGTCCCCGTGCTATGCGGTAGGTCCTTTTTGGATATTTTATATGTAGTAATCTGTATATGTAATCTCAATCTCCTAATTTATCCCCCTCCCTTTTCTCCTTCCTTTGTTCTCTATGCCTGTGGGTCAATTTCTATTCTGAAAATAAGCTCATTTGTATCTTTTTTTTATTCCACATATAGGTGATATCATAAGATTTTGTCTTTCTTTTTCTGATTTACTTCACTTAGTGTGATAATCTCTAGGTCCATCTGTCTTGTTGCAAAAGGTATTATTTCATTCTTTTTAAGTATTGAGTAATATCCCATTGTATAAATATCAGACATCTTCTTTACTCATTCATTTGTGTAGGGACATTTAAGTTGCTTCCATATCTTGGTTAATGATCTTTTTTTTTTTTTAATGCCTAGTTTGAGCCAGATGCAGAGATACTAAGTAAGCATATAGGTCAAGAAAACAGCGCTTGTTCTCAAAAATCTAATAAACTAGGACAAGGAGAAAGACACATTTAGTTACCAAAACATAATGTAAACAGTTATATGTGTGTTGTGTTAGATGCTCCGTGTCTGACTCTTTGCGACTCCATGGACTATATCCCACCAGGCTTATCTGTCAGCTGAATTCTCTAAGCAGAAATATTGGAGTGCATAGCCATTCCCTTCTCCAGGGCATCTCCCTGACCCAGGAATCAAACCTGGGTCTCCTGCATTGTAGACAGGTTCTTTACCAGCCACCAGGAAAGTCCAAAAGGTTGTATACTTATGTGCAAAAGACTTTGAAAATATAGGAAAGGAACAAGGAATTTTTTTTAGAGGAGGAGATGACTTAAAGAGGAGAGAATAGTGGTGTAAAGCTTCAAGAACTAGAAGGATTTCACTAGGCAGAGGAGATAGCGCAGAGAACATGAGTCAAAGGGAAACTTGTTTGTTGCTCGCCTGTCCGACACTTAAAATATCCATTTTCTTGGAACTTCCCTGGTGGTCCAATGGCTCAAGCTTCACCCTCCCAATGCAGCGATCCTGGATTCAGGGAACTAGGTTCCACATGCCATAACCAAGAGTTCACATGCTGTAACTAAGAGTTTCATGCTGTATTTCAAGATCCCACGTGCTGCAATTAAGACCTGGTACAGCCCCAATATATATACATTCCATGTTCTTTATCTTATGAGGTACAAATGACACCATCTTGTGACTATAATTACAAATGGGGGGACGAAATGCATTCTCCTTAATCTTGTTGTTTAGTTGTTAGCAACTAAACAACAACAACATACATATTGGCAAACAGCTCTCTCTGACCCACCAGTTCCAGCACAGGGATCTGATATGGTAGACGACGTTTAAACAGAATCTGTCGGCTACAATAAAGCCCAAGTCCCAGTCTGTGAAGTTGCATGCCGCATTGGAGAATCCTGAGGTTGGCGCTGTATTTAGAAAGTAAAAATGTGGAAGAGAGCAGCGTAACACACATGAAAATATTCCCCGTGTACACTCACCATCAGCCTTCCTCTCTCAGGAATTTGGTAGGAATCAGTGACTTTCAAATCTTTCATTTCAAGGCAGTAAAGATGGAAGCCGCTGCTTCCTCCTCCTCCCCAAGGAGTTTGTCATGGACTTGAAGGGGATGCTGTGAACAGGGCCAGGAGCTGGATCACAGACCAGGAAACTAGCCCTAGGCACTAATACGTATGTGTCTTCTAGGGCTGCCGTAACAAAGGACACAGAGGAGGTGGCTGAAACCGCAAAACTCACTTCCTCGCGGTTCAGGAGGCTGGACGGTCAGATGCCAGCGAGGTCGGCTCCCAGTGAGGCCTCTCTCCTTGGTCTGTAGACGGCCGTCTTCTCCGTGTGTCACGGGATCTTCCCTCTGTGTGTCTCTGTGGCCTAACCTCCTCTTGTGAGCACACTGTTGGTACAGGATTAGGGTCCAGTCCAGGGGTCCCATTCAAGTTAGTGATCTCTGTAAAGAGTCAGTAGGTCTGGAGCAAACCCAAGAGTCTGAATCTCCAACATGTTTCTAAGTAACACTGATGCTCCTGGTCCAGGGAACACACTTTGAGAACCACTGTTTAAATATGATTTTTCAACCCTAGAGGCACATTAGCATTATCTGGGAAGTCAACAAACAAACAAACAAACAAACAAACAGCTCCATGCCCAGGGTGCATTCCAGACCAGCTAAACCTAAATTACTAGAGGCTGGAGCCCTGACGTCAGAACTCTTTAAAGCTGCCCAGATCATTCCAGTGCAGCCATGTTTGAGAACAAGCTCTTTGTAAGCTTTCTTAATCCATGTCCGGAGTTACTAGGAATGGATTACATTGTCTTCCCTTAGCTATATGCACGCATGCATGTGTGAGTGCGTGTGTGCAAAGTCACTTCAGTCGTGTCCGACTTTTTTCGATCATATGGACTGTAGCCCACCAGGCTCGTCTGTCCATGGGATTCTCCAGATATGAACACTGGAGTGGGTTGCTATGTCCTTCTTCAGGGAATCTTCCTGACTCAGGGATTGAACTTGTGTCTCCTGCAGCTCCTGCATTGGCGGGTTCTTTATCATTGAACCACTGGGGATGCCCTCTCCCCCTTAGCTACATTCACATTTTATAGCTGAGGAAACTGATATGTTTTTACCATCGTAATTGCTCAACCACAGGAAAAAGGGTATTTTAATGGTCTGAAGGTAAGAGTTGTGCTAAGTTGGGTTAAGAAATATTTAGGCTGGGATATTGGTAGTAATGGAGAAGGTAATATTGCTTCTTGCAAGGGTAAAAATGAGATAGACTGAACTAACTTGTATATTAATTCAAACTGCAATCTGCCGCCAACATTCATTCACAGTGTGTGATGCAACTTTCATCTGAGTGTGGGAATTTTACAAGTTTGCTTTCTGTGTGTGCAACAGTGACGCCATATTGGTGGAAGGCATGTTGGCTCATGGAAAGGTAGTAAGTTAAAGAACAACACATCCTGCTAGAGGAAGACTGGACATTGGCTTAGCAATGTGTATTATGTAGAGAAAATGCTACGAAGTTTAGTATCATACGCTATCATGTAAAGTTGACTGTGAGATGGAAACAGCCGTGCATCCCCCATCCTACACATCATGGCAATTAGAAGTGGAGGAAAAGCCCGTGGCCATTTACAGCATTGAACGGTCATGTAATATGCTCCACGGAGAGTAAAATCACGACCAATTTCAGCGACGAGGAAGCTATTTGCTGCCTGGCACTTACTCTACAATCACTGTGCTGCAAACCAAGAAATAAATACGGGTTAGTGATGTAGAGAGCAGTAAATAGCCACATAAGGAGTGAGAATTGCTTTAATTTCCTCTGTGTTGAAAAGTCAGCAAATGTTCTTGAGCCCCTTAAAGGGGGCAGAGGATTTCAAAGACTGGCTTTGGCGGCTGGAGTTTTTCAGTTTGATTTGCCTTTACTGGTAGAAAAGGCCCCTAGAGACAGGTATTCATGTGAAGCCAACACAAAAACTTAATAGAACTTAGGAAGAGAGTTTCATTTTTGCCCAGTGTTGCACTCACTTTTGACTTTCTGCTGAACTTCCCTTCCCTCCTGGTCCTTCCTCCTTCCCAAGAGAACCAGCTGACTTCAGATCTCTGCTCTCCGCTTGGCCACCTGCTAACAAGAGCTGGTTTAGGTACATCGTGTTGGTCTCATTTCTACTGTGAATGAATTATATAGATGTGGGCAAATGAGGAGAGTCTGGCTTGAGAAATGTGAGGAGTGTGATGGGAAAGAATGCTTGACGTGAAGGAGACGGTCAGAAAGAAATGGGAGCTTCTTCCCTGGATGGGGTCACTGTGGCACACTCATGATCTCGGAGCTTTGTCGGGTGCTGTTCTGAGGACAGATGCCCAGTGGAAAGATGGTACTGAGCCAGGGAATGAACAGTGTCTGGAGAACTTCTTGTTACATGAGATAATATAAGCACCTTCTTGTTTAAGTCAGCAGAAGCAGGGTTTCCTGTTCCTTGCAGTTGAAGGCACAACTGATACGTGAGGTCCTTGCGCATATTCGTGAAAGTTAAGCCTTCCCTAACATTTGCCAAGATGGAAAGATATAGAAAAACCAATATATCATATCGCCACACTGCTTTATAACTCCTTATAGAAACGGTTCTTAATTTTAAAATAACTTCTCACATTTTACTTTTATTTTCCTTCCCATTTAGCTTAATCTTAGCAATTATCTTGACAGATTTAAGGTAAAGTACCTCATTCATGTTATGAAAGTTGATTGACAGTTTTAATGCGTGGAAGAGGTTAAGATGTGACTTTGGCATTAATAAGCTTTTAAGCTTTACATAGTTCAGCCAAACACACATTTAGAAAGAAAAATGATTGCAAAACCAGTAAATGCTCCCTAAATATCACCAAGAAAAATGGCCCACCAAATTAGTTTTAGTTGCTGTCGGTATTTATTTAAAATTTTTTTCTTATTTATGCATCAGTAAATACTTTTCCCAATGATAGTCATTTTATCTTTAGCAAAATAATTTTTTGAATCTTTTTTGAGGTGTTGTTTTTATACAATGAAGCATTGTAAGCATGATGTATATAGTTTGATAAATTTTAAGTATATGTTAATATAACCACCAACCCCATCAAATCATCTCAGAAAATTCACTTTTGCTTCTTTGAGGCAGGTCTCTCTGCTCCGCTCCCCACACAGCAAATAAACAATGTAATCTATCACTATAGGTTAATTTAGGCGGTTCCATGACTTCACATAATCAGAAAGCACTATTTTATGTCTGGTTTATGTCTGGGTTTCCCTTCTGGCTCAGCTGGTAAGGAATCTGCCTGCAATGCAGGAAACCTGGGTTGGGTAGATCCCCTGCAGATCCCTGGGTTTGATCCCTGGGTTGGAAGATCCCCTGGAGAAGGGAAAGGCTCCCCACTCCAGTATTCTGGCCTGGAGAATTCCATGGACTGTATCGTCCTTGGGGTCGCAAAAAGTCGGAGAAGACTGAGCGACTTTCTCTTAGCACTTGAATCTCCTGCTGAGATTCTCCCATACTGTTGAGTGTATTGTTAGTTTGTTCCTTTTAATTGCTGGTTAATAGTCTATTGTATGAATATGCCTGAGTTTACTTATTCATTCACCTTTGAAAAACGGTGTGGGTTGATCCCAGTATTTGGTTATTATGGAAAAAGTCCTATACTTTAATGTAAAAGTTTTATGGGCATTTTTTTCTGGGTCACATGCTGAGTCTATGTCTAACTTTGTAAGAAACTGCCACACCGTTTTCCAATGTGATCCTCCAGTTTCATATTCTCCGTGGTGTATGAGAGTTCAGACCAACATTTTGTGGGGTCAACTTTTTAACTTTAAGCTGTTGTAATGAGTGTGGTATGCTATCTCATTGTTTTAACTTGCATTTTATGGAATGATGCACATCTTTCAGGTTTTTATTAGCCATTCATGTATCATTTTTGCAGTTTTTGTTAAACTCTTTTGCCTTTTTAAAACTGACCTTCTTCTGACACTGAGTTGCAGCAATGCTTTATGTTAGAAGCTCTTTTTGGATACATGTGTTGCAAATGTTTCTTCCAGTATGTGGCCTATTTTTTAATCAATTTTCTCACTGATGTCTTTTGAAGAGCATAAGGTTTTAAATTTATATGAAGTCCAACTTGTAAATTGAGAAAACAAAAATTGACACCTTTTGTGTTCTAAGAACATGTCTGTGCCTACTACAGTCATGATTTTTTTCCTAGAAATTTTCTTTTAGAAGTTTCATAGGTTAGCTTTTAAGGCTGTTATCCATATCACATTAAAATTTGTATATGTGATGATGTTAAGGTTTCTTTTTTAAAATAGAAATATCCAGTTGTTTCATCATCCTTTGTTGACAGGGTCATCATTTACCCATTGGATTATGTTGGCACCTTTGTCAAAAATCAACTGAGCATATGTATGTGGGTCTATTTCTGGATTTTCTACTTTGTTCCATTAATCTATTAGTCAGTGCTTATGCCATTACTACTCTGCCTTGATTAGAATATTTATAATAAATATTGAAATCAGGTGGTGCAATTCTTCCAATTTTGTTTTGACTATTTTAGGTTCTGTGCAGTTCTGTTTAAGTCTTGAGATCATCTTGTTAATTAAAAAAAAAAGCCTGCCGACTTTGGTTTGGAAATTCATTGAACCTAACAATATAGGGAGATGTGTATAAGAGACAGGTTGCATGCCGCATTGGAGAATCCTGAGGTTGGCGCTGTATTTAGAAAGTAAAAATGTGGAAGAGAGCAGCGTAACACACATGAAAATATTCCCCGTGTACACTCACCATCAGCCTTCCTCTCTCAGGAATTTGGTAGGAATCAGTGACTTTCAAATCTTTCATTTCAAGGCAGTAAAGATGGAAGCCGCTGCTTCCTCCTCCTCCCCAAGGAGTTTGTCATGGACTTGAAGGGGATGCTGTGAACAGGGCCAGGAGCTGGATCACAGACCAGGAAACTAGCCCTAGGCACTAATACGTATGTGTCTTCTAGGGCTGCCGTAACAAAGGACACAGAGGAGGTGGCTGAAACCGCAAAACTCACTTCCTCGCGGTTCAGGAGGCTGGACGGTCAGATGCCAGCGAGGTCGGCTCCCAGTGAGGCCTCTCTCCTTGGTCTGTAGACGGCCGTCTTCTCCGTGTGTCACGGGATCTTCCCTCTGTGTGTCTCTGTGGCCT
>SJYC01058915.1:0-12835 GCA_006408675.1 Madoqua kirkii
AATTCCTAAGAAATGCATCAAGCTTTTAACTGTGGCTATCTCTAAGGAGTGTTTATGAATTTCCTTTTCCAAATTTTCTTTAAAGACATATATTAATTTTGCAATATTAATTTTTATATGGAAAGAAAAGTTGCCTGATAAAAATATGTATCTATAATACAAATAAGGAGACAATAAAAAAATACTTGTCTCACCATAACGGTCAGGATATAATACACATTCTTGGAGGGATTCAGTGCAGGCAGACTCATTGAGTGTAGTGATTCTGAACTAAGGTGTGATTTTTGTCCTCTGAGGGATATCTTTCTACGCCTGGAGATATTTTTGGTTAGAGGTAGGGGGTTGCTGGGCTTCCCTGGTAGCAAGGCTGGTGAAGAATCCACCGCAGGAGGCACTGGTTTAATTCCTGGGTTACTCCAATTTTCTTGGGTTCAGTCCCTGGGTTGGGAAGATCTCTGGGAGGAGGGCATGGCAACCCACTCCAGTATTCTTGCCTGGAGAATCCCGTGGACAGAGGAGCCCGGTGGGGCCCATGGGGTCGCAGAGAGTCGGACATGATTGAGCGAGTAGGCCACAGGACAGCACAGCACGAGGGGCTGCTGGCGTGTTTAGCGGGTATAAATCAGGGATGCTGCTGAACATTCTGTAATACCCAGGATAAACATTCATCAGCCTGGTATTTCAATAATGTTGAGACTGAGAAACCCCAGTGGAAAGGTCAGAGTTCTGAGATCTGTATCTCTGTTAAATCCATTATAGCTTCTTGATCTTGGGAAAATCCTGTACAGTATTTTTATTTTTTCTTCTTTATTGAAGTATAAGTTGGTTTTTAAAAAGTTTTTATTGGAGTTTAGTTGCTTACAATGCTGTGTTAGTTTCTACTGGACAGCAAAGTGAATCAGCGGTATATATACGTACTTCCCCTCTTTGGGGATGTCCTTCCCGTTTAGGCCAGCACACAGTAGAGTTCCCTGTGCTGAGCTGTGGGTTCTCACTCTCCGGTGCAGCCTTGTGTCTCTGCTTTCTCATCCGAGAATGGCCCTAACGGGATCCTGAAACGGTGAAATGACTGAAAAGGAGGTTGTGAGACGAAGTGGGGGTAACAGGTGTGTGAAAGTGCTTTGGAAGTAAATCCTGCTGGAGAGCAAGGAGCACTTATTTGCTTCTCTTTGCACTGAAGCAGCCTTTACGGCGGGGCTAAGTGTCACGTAAAGGTTTTGAAGATTGTGCATCTGACCGATTCAGCTGTATCTCCTGTTGTCTGCATCAGACACATGAAGAAAGAATTCCCCGTAGTCCGTTACAATGATTGTTTAAAATCTACGAAGAATTTCAAGCACAGATTGTCCTACTCCTTTCATGTCGAATTGGAATATTTTGAAATTATAGAAAGAGAATTTCTATTCTACCTGGGATCTCAATTTTCTTCTCTTTCTCATTAAAAAAATTATAAACTCTTTCTGAAATGAAGAGCTGTTATCACATTCTAATGGGAAATTTCTAGATGTTTTTTTAAAAAGGGTTTTTGTGATTAAGTCATTTAGAAAATATGGAGTGAGAATTTTAGCTTATGATGCTTTGAGCATTTGCTAATTCCACCTAAAAAACCTTAATCTCCATTTAAGAAAATTGTGGTAATAATATTTGCCTTGTGGTCACTGGGATTAAATCTAATAGCACAAACAGATTGTGTTAGACAGGGTCCTGGCTTAGTACCTGGTTTCCCCTTGCCTTTAGGATCAGACCCTTCTTTAGAAAAACCTTTAATCATCTCTTTCACTCTGCTTTGTTTCAAGAATTGTTCTTTCCTTTCTATCTGGAAAATTCCTACTCATTCTCAGTTACCATCTGGAGGTCACTCCTGAAAGGAGATCTCTTCCAATCTCAGGAGTAAGTTATTGTTTCTTATAAATGAGAACTTACAGGGAACTCTAATCAATGCTTTGAGGTGACCTAAGTGGAAAGGAAATTCAAAGAAAGAGGGGATATATGTATACATTGGATTCACTTTGTTGTACAGCAGAAACTAGCACAACATTGAAAAGCAACTATATCCAATCAAAATTTTATAAAATTAAGTTAGTCTTCTGCTCTAAGTGACCCAAGTATCCTGTTCTTCCCAATAATTGGTTATTCATTCACTACTTGTCCTCACTTCCTGCCTATAAACTAAGGCGGAGAAAAAGGGAAAGCGGGGTCAAATACAACTCACGTATAAGTTTAAATATAATATAGAACTTCATTACTGTGCACTCAATCTTTGGATCCATGCCTAGTGCATAATGGGCTTCCCTGGTAGCTCACATGGTAAAGAATCTGCCTGCGATGCAAGAGACCGGGGTTTCATTCCTGGGTGGGGAAGGTCCCCTGGAGAAGGGCATGGCAACCCACTCCAGTATTCTTGCTTGGAGAACCCCTCGGACAGAGTAGTCTGGAGAGCTACGGTCCGTGGGGTCGCAGAGTTGGACACGACTGAGCGATTAACACACACACAGGTACCTCATGTTAGTGGAATCAAACCGTGTTTGTCGGCACCCACTATATATTGGGATGCATTTTTAATTTACTTAATATACATCCTGCAAGCAGATTGTACCTTTCTCCTGCTGTGCTATATAGGAGGTTCTCATTAGCTATTCAGTATAGTATTTTAAATTTTAGCAACTTTTTTCCTTGGCTTGTAAAAAGTGTATAGGTGAATGTTTTAAAGCTCAGGGGTACATATGCACTATTCAAGTAATCTGGCATCTTCAAAATCTTTTGTTTCAGGTTATATCACAGGCACAAGAGCTGTTTCAACTGTGATATCTCAAACCCCGGAGTCTGGGGACTAAAGGGTGTTGACTGTTCTCCAACAAAACAGATATTGGTATTTAAAGATCACCTTATATTCCCATCTAATGTATCATTCTTACAGTTCAGCCTATTAACAGTTAAACCCAGCTAATATGGAAGGGTTATTGATGGTATAAATGACACCCTTTGATAAAATTTGATAGTAAAGGGTCAGTCTCTAGAGTTTTTATTTAAATCTTAACTCCACCTTTATCAGCTCTGTAACCTGGGGCAAAGGACTGTAAAAGATTCTCACTCTTCAAGTAAGGGAGAATGATAGTTATTAGGTTAAGTGAGGTATGTAGAGACTATGCAGACGTGGTTACTATCACTATTAGTAATCATGATGGGTTGAATTGTGTCCTCCCCTCCTTCCAAAAGGATATATTGAAGTCCTAACTACAAGGACCTCAGAATATAATTTATTTCGAAGTAGAGTCATTGTAGAGATAATTAAGATGAGGTCACAGTGAAGTAGGTTGGAACCTAGAGCCTGTTATACAGAGTGAAGTAAGTCAAAAAGAGAAAAACAAATATATTAACGCATATAAATGGAATCTAGAAAAATGGCACTGATGCACCCATCTGCAGAGCAGGAAGAGAGACAGACTGGAGAATGGACTTGTGAATTAAGCTGGTGAAGAAGAGAGTGGGATGAACTGAGAGAGCAGCATTGACGCTACCACGACTGTGGGTGAAATAGACAGCTAAGCAGAGAGCAGCTGGACGGCACAGGGAGCTCCGCCCAGCGCTCTGTGATGACCTGGGCGGGCGGGGTGGCGGTGGCGGTGGGGGTGCGGGGCCCTAGTGGGAAGAGGATATATGTATATGTGAGAGTTGATTCATATTGTTGTACAGCAGAAACCAGCACAACATCATAAAGCCACTATCCTCCAATTAAAAAAAAAGAAAGTAAAAAAAGAAGAAAGAGGATGTGGAGGTGGACACACAGGGAGAAGGCCGTGTGATCAGAGAGGTGGAGATCCGAGTGGTGGAGCTCCAGGCAAGGGATGCCAGGGATTGGTGGCCTCCGCCAGAAGCTGGAAGAGGCAACGAATGATTCCACCCAGAGTTTTAGAGGGTGAATGGCCCTGCTGACAACTTGAGTTTGGATCTCTAGCCTCCAAAACTATGACAGAATAAATTTCTGTTATTCGAAGAATTCGAGTTTGTAGTTCTTTGGTACAACAGCCCCAGGAAACGAATACAGTAATGCAAACGTATAGATTTTATAAAGCAGAAATTACATGCAGTCTTTCTTTTCTCTGTGGAAGTCCAGCTTCCCTAAAACTTCCTTGGCTTCCCATGTTCCGCTTTGTACTAATTTATTTTTCTCCTTTCTTTCCTTGGTTTATGTAGAAAATAAAACATTGGCTTGGAAATATGGTTAAAAAAAGCAGTCAAACAACAACAGGACCAAAATGCAAAATGATTATGTGAGAGGTAACAAGAATGAGTTTGTTAAGCCCAAAGGGATGAGAAAAGTCTAGATGAAGATAAATAGAAGTTGGACATGAAAGCCGTTATTTAGATGAGTACACAAATGAAACCTTCCCTGTCCAATTCCAGCAACCCTATGTTTAGAAAGGGAATTTTTATATTATAATTTCTACATGCTGAGTATAGTATAGAAACTAAATTTCTTATTTGTTTTTCAAGATAAGTTCCTAAATTTTGGTCACTTGTTCACTTTGGAAACAGGTCAGTTTTTGCAGGACAAATCTTAACCCTCTCATGGATGAACACAGAAAGATAGAAAGGCATTTTTGGGGGTCTGTCTCCCCAAGAAAAAGGAAATCTGAACAGGACCACAAAGTCTTCTTACAAGGAGGAAAGACAAGTTGAACCCCTCAAGCAAATGCTTCACACTTGCCGCATGCTCCACCCAAGTCCTGAAAGGCGTCCCAGGGTCAGGCTGAGAATTGGATTCCTTTGGTGTCGCTTAGAATATGAATTCCAGGTGGACCCAGCTCTCCCCCAGCAACAAAATACAAAGAAACTATATGGGACTAAAAATAACTGCATGCTTGCAAGAGTTAGAGCACATTCTGGGCAAAAGATATAAAGAGACCAAAAATCCCACTGCCAGTTTTGAAGAGCCTGGAGCAAAGGCTGGGTTCTGCTTGTGCCCAGGCATGCAACTCACCGAAGGGGTGGGCAAACCAACTAAGCCAAGCCTCTGGCCCATCCCTTGAACCCCCTACCTTCACCCTATATAAGGAACAAGCATACTGCTCCCTGCCCCCCTCCCCCCCAGGGAGCGAAAAACTGTTGTCTGTTCTCCACCTCCCCCCACCCGACACGCAGGATGTAGCAGGGGACCCAGTGAAACCTCGCCTAAAAAAAAAAAGAGTTCTGGAGATATGTTATTTAGATAAATAAAATGTATTTGCTTAAATTTTATTTTTCTGGTCATGGTGATATTTAATCCAGTGCAAATACCAATCTATTGGAATCTATTTGTTTGGTTTCCCTTCTTCTTTTCTTTCTCTGCCCCTCCCTTCCATCTTTATTTTTCAAGTAATGATGGGAAAGGTTGAGGAAGTGGTTGGAGAGACAAGGAAGCAGGACTTGCAAACAAAATAAACGAATCTAACTCTGTGTTGTTATTAAAGCAAGCACCATCGTGTCGGGAGCCATGGGAAAACATGCTGCAATCCTTAAATATAAATATTTGTAGGAGTGTTACCTGTCATTGCTTACAATTATGGTAGAAATCACCTGGAGTACAGAAAGAATATTTGCCCAAGACTTATTACTGCCAGTGAGATACCTTTTGAAAAACTGAAATATGGGGGCAAGTTTCAGAATATAAAAAATATATTCCCACGTTGGTATCTTAACACACAATCATGTAATTTACAAGTTTCTCCTAATTTCTGAAATAATGTGTTAATTGAACTTCACTTCGCAAGCCCTTATATGCAACTCCCTGTGTATCAGTTACTGTTTAAGGACTTTACATTATTTGCTTATTTAATCCTTCTAGCAATTCTAAGAGTTAGGCATTGTTACCATGAAGTCTGTTTTAACTGAGGAATAACCAAGGGTAGGACTTGAACTCAAGCCGTCAGGCACCATTGGCTACTCCCTGCCACGCTATTCTGTGTTTCACAAAGCCCGTTTGTGTTAGATCAAGTCTTTTATTTGCACTTTTTCAGCAGAAGAAATCCCATGGTAAATTCAAAATATGAAAATCTATTTTGTTAAGTGCAGTTGTATCCATCAAATTTGTCTTGTATGGAAATTCCTTTTTCATAAACTGTTTTTCTTAAAATAAGATCTATGTGTAATTTCAAATGTTCTCTTTGTAATAAATATAAAATGTAAACATATGGAATTTTTCCCTTTGAGGAAAGACGGATTTGGGTAAATGTGCCTACTACATACCTTTCTGCCATAAAAATTCAGTCTTCTATCTGAAATTTGTGTTAGAAGATTCTAAAATTTCTTTCATATTTCTGTGCTTCATTTGAATCAAGCAATAGGTTTAAGAAGTGCGGGCTCTTGGTCTGGCCTTTCTTTATGAAAGGCAACCGTATCCACAGTTTTCCTTCTCCCTCCTGCCCCTCCCAGATTATTTTCCAGTGGAGTAAGGAAGATGTCATGGAAGATTGCCATATGGTAAGAGTGAGTGATTCCAAACACACCCATCAGTGGTAGGCAAGCCACCCACGACTAGCTGAGTTTCCAGGCATGACCTGATCAGGACAAGTACGTAGGTACAAGTAGTGCATGTTGTAAATTCAAATTGAGACCTCAGTTTTGAATCCAAGGCAATTTGACAGGTTTTTAAGACTAAGACCTGAGTAGATACACTTGCAGCCAGATGAGAGAGATGATACACGTCCAGTCAGTCATACCCGTGTATGAAAACCCTTGTCTGGAGAATTTTAAGAAATCACTCGAATTTTCCCACCATTTCCAGGTATTTTCTATGGGAAAACATGCAGAGGCGTTTTGTTGCTCTTGGAACTAAAAAAAGTCATGTGATGAGAATATGCATGCTGCTTTTGTTTCATTCACATGCTATTTTAATGATAAGAAATTTAGTCAGAATGGCTAAGGATTGGTTTATTGCTGAAGATCTTCCAGAATAAAAGGGGAAGGTGTTGCACCCAGAGATGGAGGAATTGGTTCTTTCCATCCAGCCCCAAACTTTTCAAAACGTATTACCTGCCCTCTCTGTGCTCCCCTCCACCTCAAATAAATAGCAGCCATCAACCACAAACTCTTATCTGCACTCCCCTAGGACTGTGGGTGTTTGATGACTCGGGTCATCTCAAAGACAACACAACATCTCAGAGAACAAGCTGTTTCTTTTTGTTGGAACGGCAGCACACTTGCAAGCAATAATATGGAATAATAGCACAGGCAAAGCCGTGAGCTCATGACCTCACTCCCACCTGTGAGCTCCTGACTTCACTCCCACCTGTGATTCTATCCTTCAGGGCTTTCTGAGAGGGTCCCAAGAGCAGAGTTCCTGAGGAGCTGTGCAGTAGTCTCTAGAAAGACCCATATCTGTTACCCTCTCCTCTTCTCACGAATAGCTCAGTCTTGGGAGGGGAACCGTGGAGTGAGTGTTATCATCTCCAGCAATCACAGACCTTTCCCCACAGGTTTCAAAGGCGTATATTCCAGCCACGATGTGATCTGAAAGGTGAGTACTGAGGCACATTTATTGGATTTTTGAAAGGGCAGTTGTTGTATATGAAGCAGTGGCTTTATCAGCATATGAAGCGAGTCAGTTCTCCAGGGATTTTAGCCTATGACCTGTTCCTTCTCACTTCAGCAATTACCCACTAGGAAACTTGGTTTAGTAGGAGGTTTGGGTTGAGTGGTTGATTGCATTGGTTAGATAAGTTGATTAGAGAATGAGAGTGGACAATTTCAATTGCTGAAAAGATGCAACTTGGCCAAGAATAGACAAATTTCTTCCCTTTCCCAAGGAGACTGGTTATTGGATCAGCTGTGGTTGAGAAGTAGATGATCATTCCTGATGAGCCCTAGGAACCCCAGTAACATCCGGACCGCTTGGATAACCTAGGCCTTCCCACTCCAGGGCCTCTAATATGATGGGCAAGGTGACAATGTCTGCATTCCTGGGATGGCTGATGAAGGAAAGTTACATGGCTTAAAATAGCCTGGAGTTAAAACTCCCCTTGGGTCCTCCCCACCATTCTATGCAGAACAAAGAACTCTCTCACCCCAAGAAAAAAAATGAACATTAAGGTTGATTACACCCAGTTCCCAGCTGGCCCCGGCCTCTGGCTGATCTCCAGAATTCCTTGCTCTAGCTGTTTAAGAGATAACTAATCCGAACCACCTTGGTGAAGAACAGGCCCCCTTAGGACAGTAGATTCCCACATATATGCCTGTAGGTACTTACTCCTTTCCTGGGTTAGTGCAGCAGCTCACTAAGCTGGCTGCTGTCCCTTCTTGCCTCATTAAAGGTGATCTGTTCCTGGAACACGCCGTCTCGTTCTTTCTCCGAACCTCGATTTCGATAATTCCCTTACCCTACAGGTGATAGTCAGGGTTTTATAGCTGGTCTCAATCTGCTCAATTAGGGGATTCCTGTGAATTCTCATCCAGGAAACAAATATAAATATTTTCTAGGTCAAAGATAACCCTTCTACCTGGAAAATCTAGCATAGGTATCTTCCTTAGCTACAGGGTCCCTTTTCACAAAGAATGACGGTGTGAATTGTTCTGGATGATGCAGATTGATTTCACACTTTTTTTTCTAGTCTTTTAAGGGGGATGCATAGGTTATTGACTTGAGATCTTTATTCTTTTCTGTATGGGCATTTCAGTGATAAATATATAGTATTTTCCAAGTCTTTTATTTCCTTGATTATCTTTTGTATAGTTTTTCTATCTGTTGTTAAATGTGGGCTGTTAAAGTCTCAGATTATTATTGCTGAATCATCTGTTTCTTCTCTCAATTATGTCAGTTTTTGCCTCACATATTTCAATTTGTGCGTGTCCTTATAGGTATCATATGGCCTGATCATTAAAAAACAATTTTTCCAGTTTCTGGTTTTTGGCTAGAGTGTTTAATCCATGTACATTTAATGTAACTATTGATAAGTTAGGGTTATGTCTGCCATTTTGCTATTTTCTTTCTTTATTATGCATTTTTGTTAATTTATTCTTTTATTATTGACTTCTTTTATGTTAAATGCAGATTTTCTAGGGTACCATTTTAATTCCCTTGTTTCTTTTATTATAATTAACAATTTTGGTTGCCTTGGAGATTAACATCTATTAACAGTCTATACTGGATTAGTAAATACCTATTTTATTTCAATGGTATACAAAATCTTTGCAGCTGTATACAGTCTGTTCCCTCCATCCTTCTTTGTGTTAATATTGTCATACAAGGGGTGGTGTAGCATGGAACTTAATATTATCAGTATTGTCAAATGCAATATGAATTGTATTTTTGTATATTACATGCTATCAACACAGATTTATTACTATTGCTTAATGCAGTTGTGTCTAAAATCACATAGTAGAAAAATAGTTACAAGCAAGAAGTATCTCAATATTGTTTTTCATATTTACATATGCAGTTACCTTTGCTGGAGCTCTTAATTGTTTCCTTTGAATGTAAGTTCCTACATATGGGCCATGCTTTCCTATTTCTTTACATGTCTTATATTTTTTGTTGAAACTTGGATATTTAAAATAATGTGGCAACTCTGGAAATCATAGTAAGACCCACTCCAGTGTTTTTTGTTCTTGGTGTTTGTTTTATATTTACATATGCAGTTACCTTTGCTGGAGCTCTTAATTGTTTCCTTTGAATGTAAGTTCCTACATATGGGCCATGCTTTCCTATTTCTTTACATGTCTTATATTTTTTGTTGAAACTTGGATATTTAAAATAATGTGGCAACTCTGGAAATCATAGTAAGACCCACTCCAGTGTTTTTTGTTCTTGGTGTTTGTTTTTGTTACCTTTGTTTAAGTAGATTTCCTGAATTAATTCCGTAAGTCTGTATTCTTTTTTCACTGTGGCCATTGAAGTCTCTGCTTGATTAAATTAGTGGTCAGCTGATGTCTCTATAGAGATTCCTTAAATGCTTGGTACTAATAAGTTTTTCAGACTTCATTGGGCGGCCCTGTGTGTGTTGGGCCTGCCTTATAATGTTTAGGCAGTTTACAACTCTGCCTTAGCCTTTACTTCCTGATTGCACAGAGCCTCAAGGTTAGCAAGAGTTTAGGCTTTGTCAAGTCTTTCGTGGGCAGCGCACAGTTCTGAACATATACACAGTCTTGGATACACATATTGCATATTGATCCTCATGGATATGTTAGAGCTTTGCAAAGCATCTTATGAACATAGTATTTTCTAGATCTTTATTAAAAAATGTTGGTCAAGTTTTGTTTGCCTCAGTTGTTAATGCTGCCTTAGGCAGATGTGCTATTAAACAACTGCCACTATTGGTTTCAACAAACATTCCTTGTTTCCATTGCTCGAGCTGTGAATTCCTGCATGCAGAGCTTTTTATAGATGGAGAGACCAAAGCAAGGCTAGTACATGGTAAGACCTGGATACTCACTCTGTGAGATCGGGTTGATGACTTGAGCTCATGACACGTGTATTCTTTCTCCTGATGCGGCTTGCCCTTGGCTTTCATCCATGCTCTTCAGGGTTACAAGTGAGTGGGGTGGGTCAAGGCTGGAAAGGGCTAGCAACACCTTTGAACAAGAGTGTACAGAAATAGAACGTCTAGAGTGAGATTGGGGCAGGGTGAGTACCTAGTATTGAAAGAAAAAGGATCTCATGGTGATAGAAAGGATGAGATCCAAGGTACTGGTGAAGGGATTAACTCTAGCAAGGAGAAGGGATAAGACACTTGTTGAGTGCAAATGAAAATGTATCTTGTTGTCTTCCAAGAATCCAAGTGATATTCGTTTCTTCCGCTTATGTACCCATCACTTCCATTCATAATTAGAAGATTATCTGCTGAACAAAAATCTCTTGGATAAATTCCCACAAGTGAGATTTGAGTCAGTGTGCACATTTTTAATATTAATCCATATTGCTAAATTGCCTTTTAGAAGTTTTTTTTTTTTCAGTTAAACATATACATATATCTATTCTTTTTCAGATTCTTTAGAAAAGTTATTTTTTAGGATCAGTGCTATCTTTGACTGTGGGCTTTAACAAGATGGGAAGAAGGGTACTGGCTGCCTTAGGAAGCAGTGAGCTCCCTGTCATTAGGAATACTCACAAATAGGCTGTTTTTGCCTCTTAGCCACGACATTGTAAGAAGTGAGTCAAACATCAGAAAGGTGGTTCAACTAGGTGACTTTTATGATCCCTCCCAACCCTGAGAGTGTAGGAGTTTGTGAGTGAGACAGATGTTTAACTTCTTGAAAGGCAAGCTACTGCATGGGTGAAAAACAAGTGAGGAATTATTTTCTGTCTTATACACACACACACACACACACACACACACAAACACCCTTGTGGGAGTGGAATAGCCTAAGCTCAGATGCCAACAAAAGGCGTGTGTGTGTGTGTGTGTGTGTGTGTGTGTGCGCACGCACGCACGCACACATGTGCCTTTATGTGTGTTTATATATGTGAATGTGAGGAATGGGGATAAAGGAGAAAGGTATGTGAATGACTAAATAATTACATTTCAGTGTGTTGTAACATTTTTTAAACTGGGGGTATAATTACTTTACAGTGTTATGTGAGTATCTGCTGTCCAGTGAAGTAAATCAATTATAACATACATATATCCCCTCCTTTTTTAGATTTCCTTCCCACTTAGGTCACTGTTGAGCATTGAATAGAGTTCCCTGTGCTGTATAGCAGGTACTCATTAGTTATCTATTTGATACATATTACTGTATACATTAATTTTTTTTTCAGTGCCAAGATCATTCTAGGGTAGAGAGTCAAAAGAAGTCCATTAACAAGGCAAAAAGGGAGATAGGTCTACTTCCAGAAAAAGGAAAACAGAAGAAAAAACAAAGACAGTAAAACAAGTGAACACTGTTCTCATCTTTCTCCTCGTCCTTATCTGTAATTTTTGAATTACTGGATAATTGTTCAGGTCTCCTTTGTCTAGTTTCAGAGACACAGCAGTTATAATGGAAATAAAATTGTTAATAGGTACCATTTATAGAAATTGACCCAAGTGGACACACGAATATATACACATAAACATTTATTTCCCCAACTCTATGAAATACAGGCCCACTTTACAGATAAAGAATGAGGCACAGAGAAGTTAAATAACTTAACCAAAGTCACACAGCTAGCGTGTAGCAGGGTCAAGATTCAAACTCAAGTAGCCAGGTTCTACAAGCCAGCACCCAGCCACCACGTGCCCCTGCCTCTTAGCAAGCACAGTGTGGAAAGCTGGCTTTGAACACCTGCCTTCAAATTTGTGCGTCAGTGCCTAAAGGCTGTATGATTTTGAAGGAACCGTTTCCCTGCCCTGGCCACAGATTCCTCATTTATAAGACGGCAGGGCTCTCTTTCTCACAGGGCAGTTGTGAAGATGAAATGAGGTCTTGCTGAAGTCTGAAATGTAGGACACTCTGGTGAAATCACAGTGATTGGTACTTTCTTGCTTCAGACTTAAAGGCCGTAGAATTTTGTGGCAAGAAGCTTCCTAACTGCAATTAAGCTGTGTTATAAAGCTGGGCCTTTCAGAAAAGTTGAGAGCTGATCAGGAAAAATACCGGGGTGGAAATGAAACCTCCCCCAAGCCTTCAAGTGCTGTGAAGGTGATAAGACCACTTGCTACCAGAAGGTCCTGCTATCCTCCTCAGTGATCCCTAAGCTCTGGTAGGACTGGGTAATCTTAGGTGATAAGAGAGATGTAAGGAATTACAAACTCCTGATAAAGCACTGTGGTTTTGTTTGCCCATGCTTGGGTGAGATATGGGTGACAGAGATAAAGTGCTGGCAGGAGCCCCAGGTGGGTTGAAAATGACTCCTCATGCCTGGGAGGGTTGGCGGCGGGAG
>SJYC01058916.1:0-23763 GCA_006408675.1 Madoqua kirkii
CCGCTTAGGTGGATGCTCTCGAAAGACTGGAGGGGGAGCTTGAGGGCGTGTTAGTCAGCTAGGCTCTCTGCAGGAAGCTCCACTCCCTCTGGTCTCAAATGCCAAACCAAGTCATCATTTGACGGCATTCCTATATGGAGGCTTTACAAGATATGACCTTCTTCCAACAGACGAGGATCAGATAGTCACGTGGAAGGGTCAGGCATATTCCCAACTGGCCGGACCTCAACGCAGGGTAAATCAGACTAGATAGGGTGACTGTTGACTTGTGGTGGGAATGCTGAAAAGGGTGGTTAATCCTGCCTGAGTGAGATGCAGGCTGGGAAAGAGAGATGGGGAAAGCCTTCTGGAGGAAAATGGCCTCAGCAGATCCTCGAGTGAAGAATAGGTAGAGTGTTGATAGGAGAGGAGGAGGAGGAATTCTCTAGGCTCCAGAGACATCCATCACACAAGTGTGGTGGCATTAAATGCCCAGATCTCTTCAGTAGTTCCTGGAGAATTCATTCAATAGCAAGGAAGCTTGTAATTTCACCAGATTTTTCTAGTCTCCTTTATCTTCCTCCTTCCAAACTACATACAACAGAAAACTACCCCTGCATACCAGTATAAATGTTATTTAAAGAAGTACAGATAATACAACTCGCTGAAAATTGAAAATTAAAAATGATGCTGGCAAGAGAGAAAGGAAACAGGAATATTCGTGGGAATATGTTATTGTTTAGTTGCTAAATTGTGTCGGACTGTTTTGTGACCCCATGGACTGTACAGTCCACCAGGTTCCTTCTGTCCATGGAGTTTTCCAGGCAAGAATACTGGAGTGGGTTGCCATTTCCTTCTCCAGTGTATGAAAGTGAAAAGTGAAAGTGAAGTCGCTCTGTCGCGTCCGACTTTCCGACCCCATGGACCGAACCCTGCTAGGCTCCTCTCTCCATGGGATTTTCCAAGCAAGAGTACTGGAGTGGGGTTACATTGCCTTCTCCAGCGTTTTGCACTGGGGCCCTCCAATTATGAGGCTGGGTTTACTTAGGGCACTGGGCCATCTTTGGAAATGGAGACCTGAGGGTTGGGATAAACTTCACTGATTATTCCTGACCCAGTGAAGTGAAGTGAAGTGGCTCAGTCGTGTCCGACTCTTTGCGACCCCATGGACTGTAGCCCACCAAGCTCCTCCGTCCCTGGGATTCTCCAAGCAGGAATACTGGAGAGGGTTGCCATTTACATAGCACTTGCGAATAGCTGTAATCAGCAGTCACACAGTCTGGAAAGATTAGTAGAGAGCCGCTACCCTACCTGGGCAGGAGTGCCCCTCCCCTCACATGATAAGGTTGGAGTAAAGAGTTGGGCTCAAGTTTCGAATCTTGAGGTGGTCTAGTGGTAAAGAACCTGCCTGCTGATGCAGGAGACATCAGAGATGTGGGTTTGATCCCTGGGTCAGGAAGATCCCCTGGAGAAGGGCATGGCAACCCACTCCAGTATTCTTGCCTGGAAAATCCCATGGACAGAGGAACCTGGCAGACTATAGTCCATAGGGTTGCGAAGAGTTGGACATGACTGAACGACTTAGTATGCACGCCTCGAATCTTCCAATTTTTCAAGGAAAGCTGGAAATCTGTTTGTTAATTAGTTTTAATTGGCGTATAGTTGCTTTACAATGTTGTGCTAGTTTCTACTGTACAGTAAAGAGAATCAGCCTTATGTATACGTATATCCCCCATTTTTTAGATTTCCTTCTCATTTAAGTCACCACAGATCATTGAGCAGAGTTCCCTGTGCTATACAGTAGGGTCTGTAAATCTAACTTTTTAAAAATATTTATTTACTTGGCTGGTCTCCAGCCAAGTAAATACTTACTTACTTAATTGTAACATGCGCAATCTTTAGTTGCAGTATATGGGATCTTAGTTCCTGATCAGGGATTGAACCTGGGACCCCTGCATTGAGAGCCCAGAGTCTTAGCCACTGGACCACCAGGGAAATCCCTGGAAATCCAGTTTTTGGTGCAGAAGTTCCAACTTTTAAATGTTGCCCCAAAATGTACAAGTAATAACTAAATAGAATCTGTCCACATGAAATTTGTTTTCCAAGTTTTTAGATTTCACCTTGTGTTTTCTTTCCTCCAAACACTTGGAAACAGTGACTGTGAAAGGGGGGTCTGTTGTCTAGGACTTGTGTTTTCACATGAGCCAGATACAATGTTTGCCCCACACAAAAGGTGTGTGAATGAACTAGTGAAAACCGGAGCAGTTGCTACAATCCACATGGGCGCCACGTGACTTGTTTTGAGGCCCAAAGTCCACGTGCGCCTTCTAGGAAATTCGGCATCTTACACTTACTTTTTAAGTTATTTGCCTTGGTTTTGAGTGTTTCGGCACTATTGTTCCAGGGGAACCTGGAGAATTTTGTAATTGCTTCCTATTTTCAGAAGGTTTTCATTCATGATGTGAAAGCCAACCAAACAACAGCAAACAAATGCTGGTGTTAGTTGGGGGGTTGTATTTTTGAGCAGTTTCATTAGAGAATTTCACAAAATGAGAACCAGCCCTTGGACATTCTCCATCACATCATGTACTTTGCAACTCCAAACACTCAGAGAGTCTTTTTAGAATCAGAGGATTTGAAAGTAATTCTAAAATGAAGACCCACATAGAACAAATAATTTAATCCATTTTCAATTCCTGAAAATTTAAATGAGCCTCATACATTTAAATCGTCTCTGAATGGGTTTCCCTTCCCCAATCCCAAGTTTTTCTGTTATAAATCAGATCTTTCCTGGATTTGAGATCATTTCTTTTTTTTTTTTTTTTAGGATAAAAAAAAAAAAAGCTTTAGGATCTCAAGATTGAAGACAGTACTTTAAAGGGCCAGCAAGATGCTGTTGGTCTGTAAGCTCCTTACCTGTCGGTGGCAGACGATACACATACATGTGCCCTGTTCATGTTCCATGTCTCTTTCCAACCCCAGTGTACCGTGACCACCTTTACATGGGGCTCATAAAAGTGGTCCTGGGACTCAGTGGTTGGTGGCTTTGTTGAGATATCCTTAGTCATCACTACGCACTCATTAAGTCCTCAGTGGTTGCCATAAACTTTAACTCTTTATGACCAGCAGTTCAAGTCAATCAGTTCGCAATGATTACAGCAGTACCAGGGACGCTAACTACAGGTGGTGAAAGGATTAAGAAAACCATCTAAGGAAATTAGCTGGAGGATTATGAAGTTTCTTCTGCATTTAAAGAGGAAACGTTAGAGGTATGGGGACATTTTTTTCATTTGCTCCCACATTATTGGCTAACATTGCCTGTCTCAGGGCTGGGAACAAGTTCAGTGGATGGACTTACTGTCGTTGTGCCAGATACTGAGATTTTCCCAGATGCTTCCAGGATATGAAAGAAGAATCTTGCTTTCCTCCCCTTTTCTAGGGTTACATTTCACTGTTTGCAATAGAAGTGAGTGGTTAGCAGATCTATGTCTCTGCCTCCAGATCCGTTGATATCTTTCATTTTATGCAAGCCGGATTACTTAGGAGTTACCATACCTGAAATATTTGCAGTCACCATCCACATAAGATGCGATGACTTGATTGCAATAAACAACTCCTTTAGGTTCTTATCAGCATTATATTAAGGCTCAAGAGTCATTAGATGAGAATGTATAGTTTGATATTTTCCTTCTATGCCTATGTGCACACAAATAATCATTCTAGGGACAACACCATTATCTTGATTTTCCAGAACAAAAACAGCCTTGCATGGAAAAAGCCAAAAACTAAATATAACGCAAACCTAACTTTCCTGAAGCAATCACGGCTTTTTGCACATTTGTTATTCTCTTTGACATATACAATAAATCGTAATAGTTACCAAATTACTGTTCGGTTTCAAATGATGTGCACACATCTATAATCTTCGTTAGCTGCTTGCTGGCCTGCTTCAGGAATGTCATTGCATCCTCCGGGGTAATTCTATATCAATGACTTTTCCAAATAAATCTAGTTGCTGGTTTATATTAATGAACTGCCACAGTTCCTATTGTTTTCCCATGGCCTTGCAGCTGTATTCCTTCACAGGTGCTTGGCAAATTAAAATGATGCTGGTTTGGGGTTTCAGCTTGATACAAAATCACTCCTTCAGCAGATTGTTCAGAAGTTATTCATGCAAGAAATACATCTTTACTCTAGACACTCAGCTTTTCTGCTTATCCAATATCCACGCTTTCCTTGACACCTTGCATTTCAGTTTTCCTTACCAAATAAGTAGAAAGGGATTGTCTTTCTTACGTAGAACATTTCTATTAAAGAATAGAAGCATTAGAAGCATTTTTTTTTAAAAAGATGTGTTCTTTTCAGTCTATCCTAACACTGTGTTCACAGATCACAAACATCAATTACTGAAGTTTGCAGATTATATATCTTTGGGGGTTGTTTTTGTTAACATCCATTACCCAAGGGATTACCAGGCAGAAAGAAAATTATTACATGCTAACTATCCAAAACCACATTAAATATTCCCTTTTGAATCTATTACAGGCTTTATTTAAAAATACTCTGCTCTTGACTAACTCCTACCAGTGCAAATGAGAATGTTTAATGTGTAAGTAACTACCCAATTAAATTATCCAGCCTTTTTGATTGCACTTTCATCCTGCGATGCACCGCCCTAAGTTTCAGTTTTCTTTTATCATCCTGAATTTCTGAGTTCCTTTCTTGACCTCTCGTTGGCCGCTACCAGAGCATCTGAGCTCTGACCACTGGGATGTCCTGGGCTGCCCCTCTAAGGACCACAATACTGCTAATCGCTTCACTGCTCTAGCCCTGTATTTCTACACACCACACATCTCCCAGGGGGATTCTCTCTACATGTTTATATTTACCATTTCCTTATGGCTCAGAAAAGGCAGAGGAACCAGAGATCAAATTGCCAACATCTGATGCATCATCGAAAATGCAAGCGAGTTCCAGAAAAACATCTATTTCTGCTTTATTGACTACACCAAAGCCTTTGACTGTGGGGATCTCAATAAACTGTGGAAAATTCTGAAAGAGACAGGCATACCAGACCACCTGACCTGCCTCTTGAGAAACCTGTATGCAGATCAGGAAGCAACAGTTAGAACTAGACATGGAACAACAGACTGGTTCCAAATAGGAAAAGGAGTACATCAAGGCTGTATATTGTCACCCTGCTTATTTAACTTCTATGCAGAGTACATCATGAGAAATGCTGGGCTGGAAGAAGCACAAGCTGGAATCAAGATTGCTGGGAGAAATATCAATAACCTCAGATATGCAGATGACACCACCCTTATGGCAGAAAGTGAAGAGGAACTAAAAAGCCTCTTGATCAAAGTGAAAGAGGAGAGGGAAAAGTTGGCTTAAAGCTCAGCATTCAGAAAACGAAGATCGTGGCATCTGGTCCCATCACTTCATGCGAAATAGATGGGGAAACAGTGGAAACAGTGTCAGACTTTATTTTTTGGGACTCCAAAATCACTACAGATGGTGACTGCAGCCATGAAATTAAAAGATGCTTACTCCTTGGAAGGAAAGTTATGACCAACCTAGATAGCATATTCAAAAGCAGAGACATTACTTTGCCAACAAAAGTCTGTCTAGTCAAGGCTGTGGTTTTTCTAGTAGTCATGTATGGACGTGAGAGTTGGACTGTGAAGAAGGCTGAGCACTGAAGAATTGATGCTTTCGAACTGTGGTGTTGGAGAAGACTCTTGAGAGTTCCTTGGACTCCAAGGAGATCCAACCAGTCCATTCTGAAGGAGATCAGCCTTGGATATTCTTTGGAAGGAATGATGCTAAAGCTGAAACTCCAGTACTTTGACCACCTGATGCGAAGAGTTGACTCATTGGAAAAGACTCAGATGCTGGGAGGGATTGGGGGCAGGAGAAGAAGAGGACAACAGAGGATGAGATGGCTGAGTGGCATCACCGATTTGATGGACATGAGTCTGAGTGAACTCTGGGAGCTGGTGATGGACAGGGAGGCCTGGCATGCTGCGATTCATGGAGTCGCAAAGAATTGGAGATGACTGAGAGACTGAATTGAATTGAACTGAACTGATTCTTAACATCATCATCATATTTATTAACAGTTATAACCTAAACTGAGTGTTGTTCATAGAGTTGAATAAATGATAAAAAAAAATTACTTATCAGAGTCTACATAGCTCTAAAATACAGGGAGTAACAGGGAGGCCTGGCATACTGCGATACATGGGGTCGCAAAGAGTCGGACACGACTGAGCAACTGAACTGAACTGAAATACTTATGTGTTATGCACCCCAACCCTGAACATGAGCTCCACTTGATGACCTGCAAAAAGGAACAAACAAACAACAAAAAAATCATCTAAGCAAAACATAAAGTCAACCACACTACTGTCTCACATTAAGATAAATCTTTCTGTGGCAACAACTTTTCCATTTGGATGAGAAAGGTGCAAAATTATAACACTTTTTTCCTGCTTTCCAATAACTTCTAAACTGCAATCCACACTTAAAAGTCCTACCTTGAGTGGCCACCCAGCAAACATCCTCTCACCATGATCTAAATCCTTGTAAATGTATCTCCTACCAGTGCAGATTTGAAGCACTGTTCATTGACAACGGTACTATGACTATCCCCTCAACTAAATCACATGTTTCTAAAAAGGCACAGATGACTGTGTTTCTTTATATCCCTCATAACACCTGTTTTCACATGTTTGATATTTTAATACAGATACAAATTAATTGGAGATTTCCAGATAGTAATAGTGGTAAAGAAACCACTTGCCAATGCAGGAGACACAAGTGAGGAGAGTTCAATCCCTGGGTGGGGAAGATCCCCTGGAGAAGGAAATGGCACTCCACTCCAATATTCTTGCTTGGAAAACTCCATGATCAAAGAAGCTTGGCAGGCTACAGTCCATGGGACTGCAAAGAGCCAGACACAAGTGAGCAACTGAGCACACACATACAAATTAATTGATAAAAGTAAATCAACAGTTAATGAAAAGCAATAATTATAGATACATTACAATTTGTTCCAACTTATGCTCTATTTGTGTGAGAAGGGGAGGAGGCATGTGATATTTGGATGCTAGAGCCAATCAGTAGGTTAAGTTGATATCAACTCTAGGTAAGAAAAGGACGCACACAAAAGAAAGCAATGAAGGTGAAGTCACACGGAGAAGCAGAGATAAAGGCTCCACATCAACAGTGCGCTTAATAGAAAACTCCTCTCCAAACCCTGACCTCTGAATTCAGAGAATCTTAAGTAGCGGGTATATGTGAATCTTAGTTCTGTGGCTGAGAAAGGAATAAAGATGTTTTAAAATAAAAACATCCCCAAAGACAGGCACAAGTAAAATGAGTCATTCAATGGGGTATTTTCCCCACTAAGTGTATAAAAGACAAGATGCTATTATGTCACACTTCAAGATCAGGAATGAAATCACTCAGAGCCAGAAATGAAACCACTCTTCACCACCCATGCCACGGCATCGTCATTTTGCTCCTTTCAGAACCATTTTGGAAACCCCCTCTCTCCCACTCTGAATCATTGTTTAGATGGGTCTGTTCTCACTCCCAAAGCCCCAAAGCTGAGCTCAGTCACTCCAGTGACTGGATCAGCAGTTGGTGGGTGACACCTTGTAGATCAAAGAGGATTTTATAAGGGAATTTTGCGACTGCTGTTTACAAAGAGATGCTTTCTTTCTTTTTTTTTTTTAATTATAAATTTTTATTTTTTTATTTTTGTTTAATGCTTATTCCATTTCACAGTACTGTATTGGTTCTGCCATACACCGACATGAATCAGCCACAGGTGTAGACGATCTCCCCATGTTAAAGCCCCCTCCCACCTCCCTTCCCTGCCCATCCCCCCGGTTCATCCCATACACCGGCCCCAAGCATCCTGTTTACAAAGAGATGCTTTCTTGATTCTCTATTGCTCAATGAGAAGGCGGTCAGATGAGAACTGCCAGTGGCTGTTTTTCCATCACTCTGAAGGAACCTGTCTGAGAATAAAATGCAGTTCTTATGAGAGTGACAGAGGGAAGGAGGAAGGCGAGGGAGAAGAGGGAGGAGGGAAGAGGCGGATGGGGAGGAAGGAGAGGAGGAGGGGAGGAAGGAAGAGGAGGAGGGGAGGGAGAAGGGAGGAGAAAGAGCGTGGGAGAGCGGGTGAGTAGCAGAGAGAGAGAGAAGACAGGAGAGAGATGCATAGATGGATATATAGGTGATGGATGATACACAGACGATAGGAGATAGATAATAGATGACAGACGTGTGTGCATGCGTGTTCAGACATGTCCAACTCTTTGTGACCCACCTCATGGACTATGGCCCACCAGGCCCCTCTCTCCACAGGGTTTTCTAGGCAAGAATATCAGAGTGGGCTGCTATTTCCTACTCCCGGAGACCTTCCTGATCCAGGGATCCAACCCAAGTTCCAGTGTTCCCTGCACTGGCAGGCAGAGTCATTACCACTAGTCCTACCTGGGAAGCCCAGAGTATAGATAGATAGATAATAGATGATAGATAGATAGATAAATAGGTAGGTGACCAGTTGATAGATAGTAAATTTTTATACCATTGTACACTGTTTGCACCTCCTTGTTCAGGTCTTATTAAGTCAATCTTATCTTTGTATTTCTTGGTTTCATTAGTCAGTCTACCCTATTTGAGAAAGACTGGCCATCATTTGCAATTGAAAGGTCTTGGCTTTTATAGCAAGGCTCTATATAAATATGTGTACTGGTCTTTGTATTAATGTACAAAGGGGTCAAAATTAATCTCACAAGAAGGGCACAATTTGAAAAGTTTAAATGGGAAATCTTTATTTTAATTCTTCTCAGATTATTGGAAATGTTCTCTGCCTTAGAGGTTAAATACACTTGAATCATGTTATCTGCCCTTTACAAGATTGATATCTACAAAACAATGCCTTCAAAAATATGTCACATTGATCCATTTAATGAGAAATCTTGGTCAAGGGGCTACTGTGTTGAGGCTTCACTAATACAAGCACACTGACAGTCAAATATTGATATGTCTTTTACCCTTACAGATTGTATAGTTTGGTAGATGGAATAAAATCATGTAAAGTAGATGAATAAACTCATGATATGTATTAATGTAAACTACAAACTATGTTTAGGATATTAGGATTTAATCTAATCAAGAAACAGGAAAACTTGACTTTTCCTGACAGGTACAGTTAAGTGAAGTGAAGTCCCTTAGTCATGTAGGACTCTCTGTGGTCCTATGGACTATAGCCTGCCAGGCTCCTCTGTTCACAGGATTTTCCAGGTAAGAACACTGGAATGGGTTGCCATTTCCTTCTCCAAGGATCTTCCTAACCCAGGAATCTAACCCAGGTCTCCCACACTGCAGGCAGACTTTTAATCACCAGGGAAGCTCGGGCTATGAAAATTTAATCTAATCATGAAAATCAGGAAAACTTGACTTTTCCTGATGGGTATATTTAAGAGATAATTATAACTGATCTAAAGAAAGAAACAGTGCAACATTCTCTCTGAGGACATAAAACTGTCAAAATATAAATATTCAACACAGCAACCAAAGCTTTAAGGATATAAAATTAAAGCACTTCACTTAGCCATTGGTAAATATGCTCTACAGCAAAATCTATATGCTTGCAAGGCATCTGTATTTATTTTCTTTACTTTTCTCAGCCTCATTGACCATGGTCAATATAAATAACTGAACTTATTTACATTAAAGCCTTTTCACTAAGAAATCAAAACCTTTCCTAACAATTTTTCAAAAAGCACATGTTGAGATAATTCTTTCAAAAGTATGTTTTAGATTCAGAAGGAAGGCAAACTAAGACTCCCTATTAATTCCCCAACTCTTAGAATCTATAGATTATATACATACATATGCACATGCTTTTAAACACATTACTTTACACCTAGAATATATTGTATGAATCTTATCAACCAGGAGTATACACAAAAGAGAAAAGAATGAGTTTATGTATTTCAAGCATGAGCAAGAAATAAATTCTCATTATAAAAGTTCAGATTTTATAAATCACAATATAACTAAACCTATCATAGTATCACGTACCTATGGCTGAAATAATCTTAGTTTGGGTGTCAAAAGTCTAGGCAAATTTGGTATGGAATTAAATATAATATGGAAAATATGAAAAGAAATTAATTGAAAATTGTAAGTGTTTTGAAGCGTTAAATAGAGAGCAGTTCAGGGACCTCCTTGGTGGCCAGTGGTTAAGACAGCACCTTCCAAGGCAGGGAGTGTTATCTCCATCCCTGGTCAGGGGCTAAGATCACACATGCCCTGGGGCCAAAACAGCCAACACATAAAACAAGAACAACACCATCACAAATTCAATGCATACTTTAAAAATGGTCCACATCAAAAAAAATTTTTTATAGTAGAGTGTACTTCACAGTGAATGTTTGCTCAATGTGGAGAACGTGAGGTTGGAAGAAAGAGACTAAGAAAGCTGATAAGAGCTAGGAAATTTGAGTAAAAACCATCTGGATTTCTGTCCTGCTAAGAATTACGTGTCAGAGGGATAGCCAGATGATTTTCTCTAACAGTTTAGACTTTAAAAGAGTAAGACATTTATCTCACAATGTGGATTTTCTAGACACCTGCAAAAGGATCATCATTAAAGAAGGGATATTAGTCACTCAGTCCTGTAATGGACTGTAGCCCGCCAGGTTTCTCTGTCCATGGGATTCTCCAGACAAGAATACTTCAATGGGCAGTCTTGCCTTCTCTGGGGGATCTTCCCAATCCAAGGATCAAACCTGGGTGTCCTGCATTTAAGGCAGATTCTTTACCATCTGAGTCACCAGGGAACCCCTAAAGAAGGGATGGAGGGAGGTATAACAGTGAGAGGGAGTATTTAAGAGCAGAGAACTCAGAAAACGGCAGGGAGGAGTCAGTGAGGCAGCAGGTGTGAGCTCAGTGCATATTCGTGGTCAGTCAGGTTGCAAGTGATACAAGTATGACTCAGCAACAGGAAGCAAGTCTGTGCAATCAGGGGGACTGAACCCTGACAGGTAGACATGGAAGCTTTGCCCGATCCATCAGTTATCTTCAGGAAACCTCCAAACTGAAGCCATGCTTCTGATGAAGGAAAACAGCACTCCAGATGAATCATAAGCACTAAATGCTTTAGGGGGAGGAGGAAAATTAAGTGATCGATGTGCAATTTTCAAGGATGCGGCTGCTCTATTTTAACATGGGAGGGAGCTGTAACTGAACATCAACATACTTTTGAGGACAGAAACCGCCCACTCTGGAGTAGCCAATAATCCTTGAAGAAATTGTGAGGATGACAATTCCAACATGTAAAGAATTACAGCCCGGCCATCCTTTTAGAAGCTATATTCGCCTGTGAGTCTAGATCAATCTCACAAAGCAATCACCTGTCTGGAGATAT
The DNA here is from genome assembly GCA_006408675.1 of Madoqua kirkii. Lineage (NCBI taxonomy): Eukaryota > Metazoa > Chordata > Mammalia > Artiodactyla > Bovidae > Madoqua > Madoqua kirkii. The sequence goes on from SJYC01058916.1 coordinate 11,432, forward strand.
TTCTTATACAATAGCATGGTAATACAGTAATCAATCAAAAGTACATAACTGCTGACAGCCAACACCTGTGTTTTTAAGGTCTGCATTCAAAATCAGTGGCACATGGCACAATAAAGATATCTTGAGTGGATTGCTCTTAACTCTTGAATTACTTTACATATATCTATGTTACTAGTCACAGAGTATGGGGTATGGAAATACTTGCAAGCTATGGTATAGGGAATAAAAATGGAAGTCATCAAACATTCAATTCTATGTCATTTTATGCTTTGAATCTTTTATAAACATAGTTCGAGATTTACTTGAAACTCATCATGAATTTTTCAGAACTGAGTAACTTACATAGACTTGTGCCATGGAAATATTTTAATATGACAATTAAAAGAAAGTTTTTGTGCATATCTAAGTCTCATCTTAACAGTTAAAAATCAAGTCAAATTCTTTCTTACAGAAAAAGGATCGAGACTGTCAAAACACAGAAGCAACATTAGAATGAAATAAAACAACTTCCACTAGACATCAGTTCAGTTCAGTTCAGTGCTCAGTCGTGTCCGACTCTTTGCGACCCCATGAATCGCAGCACGCCAGGCCTCCCTGTTCATCACCGTCTCTCCGAGTTTACTCAGACTCACGTCCATCAAGCCAATGATGCCATCCAGCCGTCTCATCCTCTGTCGTCCCCTTCTTCTCCTGCCCCCAATCCCTTCCAGCATCAAAGTCTTTTCCAATGAGTCAACTCTTCGCCTGAGGTGGCCAAAGTACTGGAGTTTCAGCTTTAGCATCATTCCTTCCAAAGAAATTCCAGAGTTGATCTCCTTCAGAATGGACTGGTTGGATTTCCAGACCAAGGGACTCTCAAGAGTCTTCTCCAACACCACAGTTCAAAAGCATCAGTTCTTTGGCGCTCAGCCTTCTTCACAGTCCAACTCTCACATCTATACATGACCACTGGAAAAAGCATAGCCTTGACTAGACGGACCTTAGTCGGCAAAATAATGTCTCTGCTTTTGAATATGCTATCTAGGTTGGTCATAACTTTAATCAAGGGAAAAAGAGACAATATAAATGTGACAATTAGAATAGGATTTTTCATGGGTGACAGCATTTCTAAATTGCAGCCAAATCTAATTTTGTGCACTTTCAAATCTCTGCTCTAGATTGTCTGTATGAAGCAGACAAACATATTGGTGATTTGATAGAATTAAATATGAGCTAGCCTGGTTTCTGAGACTGTCAGAATTTACACAGATACTCTATGAAATGACAAATACCTTTGAACATTGGTAATGTTGACTTAGATCTTCCCATTACAGCAAGCAATCACTGTGCTTGAGTAAAACATTTTTGTAAACATACATCTCCCCATCAGTAACAGGGAGCCTGACCCCTTAAATTCGGTGAATTAAATTCTGAGTCAGAGAGATACAGAGAAAGAGAAGTTCCAAGTGGAACCTAGAGTCTACGAATCCATCCAGCTACAGAGAACCTGTAATAGTCGAGAGTTCACATATTTGGACTCCCTCAAGCTTGTTGACTCTGCTTGGGTCTGACTACCCCTGAAACTAGGAGGAAAGAAGGAAAATGAAATGGCAACCCACTCCAGTATTCTTGCCTGGAAAATTCCATGGACAGAGGAGCCTAGTAGGCTACAGTCCATGAGGTTGCAAAGAGTCGGACACAACTGAGCAACTTCACTTCACTTCACTGCAGGACAGAATGATGTCAACCACTGGTAATTATTCCGAAACATTGTCTTCAGTGCTAAATACTCAAGTAAGAATTTTAAATTATGCTCTATTGGAAGACAACCAGAATGGGTAATAGAAGCATCTATTAGTAAAAAATGAGCCAAAATGTCCTTTCTCCCTATAGTAAATATTATCATTCCATTTACTAGATGAGGAATCAGAGGCTTCAATTGTTAATGCAGCATTCTGAAAATCAAAGAATAAATAGCAGAATCATATTCAGACAAAGACCTTCTTAACTCCTGACTTTTCTATGATTATAATGATAGATAGACAGAAATCATTAGATAGATATGATCCTCGCACACACATGCCTGTGGGTGATAAAATTAAACGTGAAATGAACTATCTTTGGACCAAATAACCGATTTCTTTTCATTCTTTCTGTTAATAGAATTAACACTTGGAATCAGGAAAAAGGTCTAATGAAACCAGGAAAAGATCTAGTGATAAACAAGGCACCATAGAAGCTTTGCCAATATGAATTTTGTGTTTCCTTTCAGTTCAAAAAGAGAAAAAAAAATGTAGAAAGAAGAAACCGATTCTTTCTGCCCTCTCTTATTTCTACCAGTAAAGACTGACCCCATTCTTTAAGAAGAGAAATTCAATTTTGCATTTAAAAAATGTCTCAGAAAAGCTGTCGCTGAAGGATGAGTAAACTTATCTCAAAGTGTCACGTCAGGCTCTCTGGCTTCCGGCCCCTGGTGGCTCAGAATCTGCCTGCAATGTGAGAGAGCAGGGTTCGATCCCTGGGTTGGGAAGATGCCCTGGAGAAGGAAATGGCAACCCACTCCGGTATTCTTGCCTGGGAAATCTCATGGATGGAGGAGCCTGGCAGGCTACAGTCCAGGAGGTCACAAAGAGTCAGACACGACTAAACAACAACAAGAACAACAACATGAGAAGCCACACACGAGCGAGGAGGCGGAGCAGAGTGCTGGTGCGACGGAAGGTCTACACGGTCTAATTCCACCTTGCAGGAGGCCTGGCAGATTTTGTGAGTGGCTGTTTCAATGGGCCAAGAAGAGCTCTGGGCAGCTGATGGGTTGGCCCAGGAGTCCGCCACACCTGTGTCCCGGGCATCCTGGATCTTGGCAGGCTCCTCTTGTCCTCCCTGGAATTTCAGAGTCACTGAAAGCATCACTCCGCCTCACTGTTATTGTGAAGGTTGAGATCCTTGTGGTTCTAGCGAGTCCTGCTGCATGGAATAATCTTCCTGCCTTGCATTACTGCCAAGAGGTTAAGATAGTAATGAGAATGAAAATATTACTGTGGGATAGGAACAAATACTTAAAAAAATTTTTTTTGGCCACACCACATAGTATATGGGATCTTAGTTACCTAACCAGAGATTGAACCTGAGTCCCTTGCACTGGAAGCACAGAGTTTTAACCATTAGACTACCAGGAAAGTCCTGATAAGTTTTTAAAAAATAAATGAGCAACTTATTGGCTTTTATGTCTTCACTGAAGAACTGAAAACCCTAGGGAGCATCATCTAAAATCTTCAAAATGGAAAGTAAATGTAATGAGGTGGTTAGTAATAAAATTAATATGCAAAAATCAATATTAAAAATGAAACAACCTTTAAAATAGAATTGAATTAAAAATCCCACTTACAACAGTAAAGAAAACACATTGAAGATCAAGATTGTCTTACAAAATGAAAAAATAAAAAACCCAAAAAACTACCACTTTAGTTAAATTTACTGAGCGCTCATTGCCAGGAAATAGTCTATATCAAAACGACTTACACAAATAAAATTTTAAAACTTTTGTTTGAATCAAAATAAAGATGTAAATAAATTTTAAAGCATAGCTTGCTCTTGGAGCTGACGAAATGAAACTAACAATTATCTCCTAATTGTGCTTAACATTTAATAGGATAACAATTTAACTAAACAGGGTTTGTTTTGTTGTTGTTATTCTTTTTTTTTTATTTTTCTTTTCTTGAGGGTATCAAATTAATTTGCTTTTCTGGAAGAAAGAACAAATGAGAAGAGACAGAAAAAGTTCAAGAAATTTTCAGTAACAGAGAAACTTTTTTTCTACCATGTTTTATTTTTTAAAGGTAGAGTAACTTTAAAAAGGGCTTCCTTGTTGGCTCAGCAGTAAAGAATTTGCCTGCAATGCAGGCTCAATCCCTGGGTGGGGAAAACCCCTGGAGAAGGAAACAGTAACCCACTCCAGTATTCTTGCTTAGGAAATCCCATGGACAGAGGAGCTGGCTGGGGCTATAGTCAGTGGAGTCACAAAAGAATTGGACAGGACTAAACAACAACTTTTAAAAGCTGATAAGTGTGGAAGAATAAAAGAATAGTGCATTATAGCAGCATAGATAAAATGGGAGCTAAGTGGGAATTATCCTATTTGTTGCTGTAAGACACTTCACCTCAAAAGTTCCAGCAACAAATTTGCAATTGGGGCAGGACTCCGAGGGGCAGCTAGCTGCCTTCTCTCTGCTCCTTCTGGAATCCTGGGGATGTGACTAGCTTGGTGGCCGGAGCCACCTAAAGCTGTCCCTGTTCAGTGTCTGGCCTCGGACTGGGGAGACTCAGACTGCTGGGGGCTGGAACACCTGAGTGCCCTCACACATTTCTCTCTCTTTGCCTGTGATCTCACCACTTATCTTCTCCACTGATGGGTGTAGGATGCTTGGACTGACTTTGGAGTTCATGACTCCCAAGGAACATTAGCCCAGGAAGAAGCTCTATTGTATATTGCGACTAAACTTCAGAAGCACTCAGTGTCACACCTGCCATATTCTACCAGCCACGTTGAATATACAGGTGTTCCAGTTTGACGGGGAGGAAACACAGACCCATCTCTCAATGGAGGAGAGTCACTGCCATGTAGAAAGAAAATGTTAGAGAGTGGTATTATATTGGCGTTGCTGCTAAGTCACTTCAGTCGTGTCCAACTCTGTGCCAGCCCAGAGACGGCAGTCCACCAGGCTCCCCCGTCCCTGGGATTCTCCAGGCAAGAACACTGGAGTGGGTTGCCATTTCCTTCTCCAATGCAGGAAAGTGAAGTCGCTCAGTCATGTCTGACTCCTAGCGACCTCGTGGACTGCAGCCTACCAGGCTACTCCGTCCATGGGATTTTCCAGGCAAGAGTACTGGAGTGGGGTGCCATTATATTGGTGCGGTTACCATTGAAACATAAAATCTGTCACGGACATGTGTGGCCAATTTGATCATTTCAGATCAGTGAAGAAAGGTATACAATAACCAGTGTGTCTAGCTACAGAAAAAGAAAAAAAGAGGCTCCTTGTTCATAAATAAGTGTAAAGACTCATAGCAAAATAATGTTCACATTGAATAGCTAAAATTAAATAGAAGGAAATCTTCAACATATAAGAAGTAACTTAGACAAACGCATTTCTAGTTCTGAAGTGACCATGACTTTTGTAAGAAGACATGAAATCCATAAAAAGATAAAATTGTCTCCATATCAATTAAATCGTATATAAAGAAAGTTAAAATAGCTAAAACAAAATGAAACAAAACACTGAGAGAGGTTTTAGAAAAAGTAAGACAAAGCATTTATATCCTTACTTTACAAAAAAGTTCACAAAAATACTTTTTTAAAATGTACAAACTAAAGAAAATTTGTAAAGGATACAAGCAATTATTTCACAGAAGATAGAAAAAAATTGGAAATCACCAGAAAATATAGGGAAAGTACTGAAAACCATTCACACTCTAAGAAATGCATATCAAAAATCAAAGACTGCGTTTTACTACAAAGATATTCTGAAGTGTATCCACATAGTTTTTAAAGAGCAGAAGTAATTTCAGGGTGGTTGTATAGTATTTGTTCATCTATGTATAAAACCAAACCTTTTCTTTCTTGCTCTTTTGCCCAGGTGAAATATTATTTCACACTGAAAGGACACTGAATATTGCCACATTTGACATGTGAATCGAAGGTTATTTAGATACTAGGAGAGGAAGTCATGAATATTTACATGGAAAATTCTAGTTTGCATAATCTGAATAAAATTTGGGTACTATAGAAAATGTTCAGACAGATAGAAAATTCAGACAGTTTCAAATCTCGAGACTTCAAAGTTTCAGTCCCTGTAATAATCAGTGGAAGGCACAGAGAAGAAATGAGTTTGTTCATGAGACTAAAATGCTGTGATAGTAAATGTAGATTGCCAATAAGAGAAGTTGAGGTTGAAAACGTCTGTTACATTGTTAACTCGAAGCAGCTGGTATTGAAGAGCTTCTTTTGTTACTCATTTCTGTAGTGTGTACATCCTTAGATTTAAATAACAAAAATAGAGGATTATGATGATAGATAGATAGATAAATATGCCCTTCCCACATGCATGCCTGTGGGGGACAAAATTAAACCTGAAATGAATTATCTTTGGATCAAATAATCAATTTCTTTTCATTCTTTCTATTAACAGAATTAGCACTTGGAATCAGGAAAAAGGTCTAATGAAACCAGGAAAAGATCTAGTGATAAGGCACCATGGAAGCTTTGCCAATATGAATTTTGTGTTTCCTTTCAGTTCAAAAAGAGAAAAAAAAATGTAAAAAGAAGAAACCTATTCTTTCTCCCCTCTCCTATTTCCAGCAGCAGAGACTGACCCCATTCTTTAAGATGTGAAATTCAATTTTGCATTTTAAAAATGTCTCAGAAAGCCTGCCATTGAAGGATGATTAAACTTCTCTCAAAGTGTCATACCGGGCTCACTGGCTTCACCTTCCAGATGTCTCAAACAATAAAGAACCTGCCTGCACTGCGGGAGAGCAGAGTTCAGTTCCTGGGTCAGGAAGATCCCCTGGAGAAAGAAATGGCTAACTACTACAGTATTCTTGCCTGGAGAATCCCATGGACAGAGGAGCCTGATAGACTAAAATTCATGGGGTCGCAAAGAGTCAGACATGAGTTAGCAACTAATGTTTCCTTGTAAGAAGTGAAACTGTCTACTTATAGGATATTTTTACTTGCGTCGGGTCATCTCTTGAACATCTCTATTATATGTTGATTTGTAATGCATTTCTTTTTTGTTATTTACTTCATTTCCTATGAGCATATTCTGTATCTTTTGTATCTTTCCTTGACTTCTTCATTTGGGTGTTTACATAATAATTTTTAAACTTGAGTGATTATTTATTTAATTTATACATCTAAAACTCTAAACTTCCACAGTATCTTCTTAAACTTTATCACTGAAATTTTGATTGGTAGCATTTTTGTTAACTTTCAGTGCTGTCTTGTGGAAAAAAGGTTTGAGCTCCTCACCTTGTAAGTAAGCAGAGAAATGTTAGCTGTGCGGCTTACTCGGCCTAATTCAGTGAAAACACAGAAATCCAGGTCTTAGCTAGTGCTCATCTATTAAGATGCCTAATGTAATTCCAGAGGAAATGCCTCTTGTCAAATGCTGACTCCCCAGAAGCCTTCAAAAACACGTAGATCAAGAAAAACTGAGCTTATTAGATTTGTTGCGGTAAGAGAGAACACTACTTGACAGAATCTAAATAGTGTCTCATATTGAGGAAATTAAGGAAGAAAATTTGCAAGGATTCAGGATCTAGGCTGGACAGTTCTTTCCAGTCTGGCATCTAGTTGGGTTTGGGCAGAGTTTATAACACCCTGTAGCTTCAGTGTTATTTCTTACTTATTTTGTGAGACAGTCTGAATTTGGTTTTCTTTTGGAATTCAAGTATAACCTTAAATCTCAGTTATTAAGTTCTGGCCAATTGCACTCTAATCAAAGAAGCTAACTTCTTGTGTGATGCTTGTTTTACAAAAAAAAAAAAAAAACAGCTTAAGATTTGTGGCCTAAAAAAAAGAAAAAAAAAGATTTGTGGCCTATTGGGTATGCAATTTCTGTCATTTGATGCTTGGGAAAAATTTACATACTCTAACTTGGCAATATACCATCAAGTTGCATGTTGTTTAAATATTCTTTAACCTTAAGTACTTTTTGCCAATGTTAAAAATTATCTACAATAATGGTGAATTTGTCAGTCTCTCCTTATGGAGATGATAGCCCTCTGTATTTTGATACAATGATACCTCTATGTATTTTTGTCATTATTTTTTCTTTTGTCTTTATTTTCATTAGTTCCCCAACTTCTCATTTTGCCCTCAGAATGTTTTATATACTTTTTTATGTTTTCCAACAATTGCTTGCAACTTATAAATTCTACCTTGATTCTTAATGGACTTAATCTTGAAATTTTGCTATGCATGCTTAAATTATTGAGGGCTAAAATGATTCATTATTTCTACTCTCCTTTTTAAAATTTATTTTTTAATTGGAGGGAAATAATTTTACAATATTGTGTTAGTTTCTGCCATATAACACAAATCTGTCATAATTATATATATACATATCCTCCCTGTATATATATATAGAGAGAGATAGATATCCTTTCCTCTTTATTCTCCTTTTAAATAAATCAAGAATATTAAATTATCTTATTCTAAATTTCTCATTCCAGTTCATCTACCTTAAAATTAGGATGCTGTTGTTCAGTCGCTAAGTCATATCCAACTCTTTGCAAACCCATGGACTGCAGCATGCCAGACTTCCCTGTCCTTCACTATCTCCCAGAATTTGCTCAAACTCACGTTCATTGAGTCAGTGATGCCCTCCAATTGTCTCATTCTCTGTCATCCCCTTTCCTCTTGTCCTCAGTCTTTCCCAGCATCAGGGTCTTTCCAATAAGTGGGCTCTTTGCATCAAATGCTCAAAGTACTAGAGCTTCAGCTTCAACATCAATCCTTCTGATGAATATTCAGGGTTAATTTCCTTTAGGATTGACTGATTTGATCTCCTAGCTGTATGAGGGACTCTTAAAAGTCTTCTCCAGCATCTAAAAAAATTGGGATGAAGTCTTTATAAATTCCATATCTTATTATTAATGTAATGTTTGCTATTATAAGGTATTTCTTTCCTTTCATTTTTTTTTTAACATGTATTATAGGAGGCAATAGGGAGAAACCTCATTTGGGAATGTCGACCAGTTCTCATCTTGAAATAAATCACTAATTTAAAATCTTTCTCCTTGTCCCCAAGGATGCAGCATCATCAGTGCCTATGTCCCTTGGTGTATCATAGGTGTAATGCGGTAGGAATTGATACCAAGTCCAGATAAGAACAGGACTTCTTGTCTTTAAGAGCTCAAATCTGTATTGCCACATTTTTTCACTTGAGTTTAAAATTTTAAAGAGTGTGAAATATGAGGTGTAATGATTTCTACTTTGTACAAATTATATACAATCTTTGAATATTTTCAAACTTGAAATTTATTTTTCTAGTTTAATTTTGTTGCTAAGCTGCTAAGTCACTTCAGTCGTGTCTGACTCTGTGCGACCCCATAGATGGCAGCCCACCAGGCTCTTCCATCCCTGGGATTCTCCAGGCAAGAACACTGGAGTGGGTTGCCATTTACTTCCCCAATGCATGAAAATGAAAAGTGAAAGTGAAGTCGCTCAGTCGGGTCTGACTCTTCGAGACCCCATGGACTGCAACCTACCAGGCTCCTCTGCCCATGGGGCTTTCCAGGCAAGAGTACTGGAGTGGGGTGCCATTTCCTTCTCCAAGTTTAATTTTGAGTTGCTGTCTTTAAAACAAATGAATGACTCAAAACATAAACATTAATGGAACAATCTATTAGATGTCAGACGTATAACTTTTGCCAATATTTTGCTTTTAGTATTTGTCTGTTGTTTTTGTCACTAAGTTGTGTCTGACTCTTGGCCACTCCGTGGACTGTAGCCCAGCAGGCTTCTCTGTCCGTGGGATTTCCCAGGCAAGAATACTGGAGTGGATTGCCATTTTCTTCTTCAGGGGACCTTCCTGACCCAGGGATCAAGCCTGTGTCTCTTGTATTTCGGGCAGATTCTTTACCACTGAGCCACCAGGAAAGCTCAAAGACTGGTAACCTGTCCTTTTATTCCTTGATAAAGTAACCCACTCCTATCCAAATGTAAATATTTTGGTTGTTATTTCAGTATGTGCAGTATCTCAGATAACCAGAGTTTAATAAAATATGACTATGGCAACCCACTCCAGTACTCTTGCCTGGAAAATCCCATGGATGGAGGAGCCTGGTAGGCTGTGGTCCATGAGGTCACACAGAGTCAGACACGACTGAAGCGACTTAGCAGCAGTCAAGGCATGAGTTATTCTTCATCAGATATGTACTTCCCCTTCAATCCCTCTGGCTTTATGGGAAACCATAGGGAGTTCAAACAACAAAACAGACTAGTAGATCAAGGAATAAAAGCCAAGAGAATTTGAGAACAGACTGTCATTCAGTCAGGATTCAAGGACAGAACTCAAGTCTAAATAGAAAAAGCGGTGCTGCCTCAAGAATCAAGGAGTTAGTTGCCATTTAACTACGTAAACCAATGTAATAGCTCCAAGAAACCAAAGAATCAAAGTTCAAAAGTCTAGGCAGATATAAAAACTGTTGAATAAAAAGGGCATACTTCTTATCCTGCAGGAATTTGGAGAAACTTGCAGTTATCTCAGTGAAAGCAGCCACCAGCTTCTGATTATTCTGAATTCAATAAGAATTTCATGTGAGAGGCCCTTGTCAACATGGAAAATATTGATCTAGTGCAATTTAACTAATTAATAGGGCAAAAGTGGAGATAATTGAAGCAACACCTGTAGCTCTTTGAAATACGTGAAAACATTTTATGATCATTACCAAAATAAGTTTGTCATACAGAACAGAAGATATTCAAAATAATCTGTTTTTGATGTCAACAGGCTAAGTTTGCTTTTGTTGGGTTTCAAAATAAGACATATAAGACATCTAGTGATTTTATTTTTCCCAAGCATGATTAGCTTCACAAATGTCAGCTGTTAGGAATTAGAGAGTTATTTGATATCCAGATGTAACCTGGCAACACATTCTAGAAATTAACAAAATTTTTCACTTAGATTAAAAAGAAATTTTGGAACAATGTTTGAAGATCCAAAAGGTTTTAATACAACAGATGGACTGAGAATATGTTTCTGTGTCAGAAGATGATTTACTCATTGTGTGTTGACCTTTTCCTTAATTAGTGGTTTAAATGGTTTTACTTCATAAAGTAAATAAACTCAAGGGTGAATGTTATTTTGTCACAGTAAAATCTTTAAAATATGTTAACTGTTGGAACTAGTGTTTGAGTATTGAGTATTTGAGTATCATTACTCAAAATCTATTTGCATGACAATCACTATTGCAGTAGATTGTTTCAAAGACAGATATCAGAATGTCTAATAAGACATGTAACATGTTTTTCTCTTAAAATTATCTCAATACTAATGAGATAATTTTACTCAGACTGAGCAGAGTACTTACATTCATGTCAATGTAAAGCAAAATGCAGATGCTTTATATTTCATCATGGAAGCTAATCCATTTTAACAAATGCTTAAAAAGTTTCCAGAAAATGTGTAGTTATATAACACCTTTGATGTTCTTTGGGCTCTAAGTTGTGTCTGAGTCTTCTGCGACCCCATCAACTGGAGCCTGCCAGGCTCCCCTGTCTCCATGGGATTTCCTAGGCAAGAATACTGGAGTGGGTTGCAATTTCCTTCTCCAGGGGATCTTCCCAACTCAAGGAAAAAACATGTGTCTCCCACATTGGCAGGTAGATTCTTTACCACTGAGCCACCAGGAAAGCTCACAAAATACCTTTAGCTCTTGTCACGTATAAACATCTACTATTAGTGAATTAAGGCTTCCCTGGTGGTTCAGAAGGCAAAGAATCTGCCTGCAATGTGGAAAACTTGGGTTTGATCACTTGGTTGAGAAATTCCCTGGAGGAGGGCAGGGGAACCCATTCCAGTATTCTTGCCTGGAGAATCTCAGGGTGGAGGAGCTTGGTGGGCTGCAGTCCTGGGTTTGCAGAGAGTCGTACACAACTGAGCAACTAAGTACACAAGCACAGTGTATCATACACGTGCAGAACACTGAGCCCGGGGCTCAGCACAGCACTCTGTTCATAATTGAGCTAACACAATTGTAATTACAGGCAAGACTCTGCTGTCCAGAAAGGGTAAAATAAATGTGCCTCATATTATAATACAAATCAGCTTTTTAAAAATTTTAAGGCAATTTCAATGACACAGTCTCTAGAGATCATCATCCTGGGATATAGATTAAGGCACAGAAGGTTAGCCCAGTTGAGTTTAGTGCAGTCCCTTAGTCTGGTCTGATTCTTTGCCACCCCAAGGACTGTAGCACACCAGGCTTCCCTGTCAATCACCAACTCCTGGAGTTTACCCAAACTCATGTCCATTGCATCGATGATGCCATCCAACCATCTCATCTTCTGTCATCCCCTTCTCCTCCCAACTTCAGTCTTTCCCAACATCAGGGTATTTTCCAATGAGTCGATTCTTCACATCAGGTGGCCAAAGTATTGGAGTTTCAGCTTCTGCATCAGTCCTTCTAGTGAATATTCAGAACTGATTTCCTTTAGGATGGACTGGTTGGATCTCCTTGCAGTCCAAGGGACTCTCAAGAGTCTTCTCCAATACCACAGTTCAAAAGCATTGATTCTTCGGTGCTGAGCTTTCTTTATATTCCAGCTCTCACATTCATATGTGACT
>SJYC01058917.1:0-10846 GCA_006408675.1 Madoqua kirkii
CTAAGATCATGGCCTCTGGTCCCATCACTTCATGGCAGATAGATGGGGAAACAGTGGAAATAGTGTCAGACTTTATTTTGAGGGGCTCCAAAATCACTGGAGATGGTGACTGCAGCCATGAAATTAAAAGATGCTTACTCCTTGGAAGGAAATTCATGACCAACCTAAATAGCATATTATAAAGCAGAGACATTACTTTTCAACAAAGGGCCGTTTAGTCAAGGCTATGGTTTTTCCAGTGGTCATGTATGGATGTGAGAGTTGAACTATAAAGAACTAGGGTAGATAGCTGGTTGTCTACCCAACATTCAATATTCATTCTGTTCCTCCTCCAGCACAGAGAGGAAGAGAGACAGAATCATGTTCCCCATCCTCCCTTGCAAGTGTATTGGTCAAGGAGCTGTACTTGGAAGTGAGAACACATGAGCTGGCCTCTAACATTTGGAGAGATGGGCACAAAAACACACGTGGAGGCTCACACACCAGGTGTCTAAATATGTTGAAATTATAATCTGAGTTGCCAAACTGTTATATAAAATAGCTTCCATACTGCTCCCTTGACCAGTGAGCCTTCATAACATCTGGAAGGCTTGAAATAATTTGCTTCTTTAGAGATCCTGGGGCGGGGGTGGGGGGGTCAGTGCAGGTGGTCTGCTTTCTCTCTTTCTACCCTCGGCTCCACCCCCAGAGAAAGGGGACCTACGCATGTGCATGTGGACGTTCCAGTCTGCACATCCAGGCTCCCTCCACGTCCCTGCCTTCCCATTTCCTGTGGTCAGGTCTGTGGGTATAGATACCGGTTGCGTATTCTGCCTACAGGAGGACAGATTCATGGAAGAGGCCAACACAGACCTAAAAGTACCATCAGGGCCTTTTGAGTTCAGTTCCAGAGCTCTTGGAGCATTGTCTCGAGGGAGTCGGTGGTTTCTTGGTGAGCGCTTTCCTTTGGCCTAGTGGGTTAGAGAATTCCTGATGCAGAGAATTCTTGATCAGTTAGGGAGGGGTCAGAGCAGACCCAGTAAAGCCTGAGCCCGAGACTAATTCCAGCACTTGGGGCTTCTTAACTCAGCATTCAGAAAACAGATCGTGGCATACGATTCCATCGTGCATGGCAAATAGACGCAGAAACAGTGGAAACGGTGACAGACTTTATCTCCTGGGCTCCAAAATCACTGCAGATGGTGACTGCAGCCATGAAATTAAAAGTTGCTTGCTCCTTGGAAGAAAAGCTATGACCAACCTAGAAAGCATATTAAAGAGCAGAGACATAACTTTGAAGACAAAGGTCCGTCTAGTCAAAGCTCCAGTAGTCATGTATGGATGTGAGAGGTGGACTGTAAAGAAAGCTGAATGCTGAAGAACTGATGCTTTAGAACTGTGGTTTTGGAGGACTCTTGATAGTCCCTTGGGCTGGAAGGAGATCCAGCCAGCCAATCATAAAGGAAATCAGTCCTGAATATTCATTGGAAGGACTGATGCTGAAGCTGAAACTCCAATACTTTGGCACCTGGTGTGAAGGACTGTCTCCTTGGAAAAGACCCTGATTCTGGGAAAGATTGAAGGCGGGAGGAGAAGGGGATGACAGAGGATGAGATGGTTGGATGGCATCCCAATTCAATAGACATGAGTTTGAGTAAGCTCCAGGAGTTGGTGATGGGCAGGGAAGCCTGGCATGCTGCAGTCCATGGGGTTGTAAAGAGTTGGACATGACTGAGCAACTGAACTGGACTAAACTGAGAAAGCAAAGCTGTATGTAACCGTATCCACACTGGGCAATGGAATGAGCAGAGAATGCAAGGTCATGTCATATGATGTAATAAGGAATTGGATAGGTGGGAATGGCATCCCACCATGGACCAATGCATGCCAACGGAAAATGGAGCATGTAGAAGAATGTTAGGCAAAAGAAGAGAAATCCAAGCCCTGATCAGAACAGTGACGATTCCCTAGTAGTTGCTGATGATTCTTTTGTTGTTGTTCTTGTTGTTTAGTTGCTCAGAGTCCCTTGGACTGCAAGGAGATCCAACCTAAAGGAAATCAGTCCTGAACATTCATTGGAAGGACTGATGCTGAAGCTGAAACTCCAATACGTTGGCCACTTGATGCAAAGAACTGACTCATTTGAAAAGACCCTGATGCTGGGAAAGACTGAAGGCAGGAGGAGAAGGGGATGACAGAGGATAAGATGGTTAGATGGCATCATCAACTCAATGGACATTAGTTTGAGTAAGCTCCAGGAGTTGGTGATGGATAGGGAGACCTGGCGTGCCGCAGTCCATGGGGGTCGCAAAGAGTCGGACACAACTGAGTAACTGAACTGAACTTTATCAGTAGCATTAAAAGTCAGCTTCTTCTAACACCTATACTGCTACAAGCTTGACATTAGTTATTTATTCCTCTAATTGCGTGATGCCACAGCCCCACCACATCTATGTTTCTCTACTCGGAGCTCTCTCTCGTTGGCATGGCCAGCTGCCTCTGTGTTTCGCCCTCTGCAGTGTGTTCTGTTAGCTACAGTAGAGATAAAAATGGAATTCTGATATTGTTTTTATTTTTGACAAGGAAAGTGGCTTTCAGGGTTTGAGATGGAAATGAATTTCTCATTTCAGGAGGAAAAAAAAAACAACAAAACCGTTGACCCTAGGATATAGCCTGCTTGTGTTTATTAAACATTCTTCTTACCTTTAGCAGCTAGGCCTGTCACTCTTTCAGTATTGTCTTACCATTTCCATGTGGATGAGGTCAGAGTCTAGGATGGTCACTCCCATCCTTCCTTAGCCCCGTCTCAGATGAGCAGCCTTGCAGAAAGCACGAGTTTCTGGTCCCAGAGTAGGTGGATCTCTCTGCACGAGGAAATGTGGGGCCGTTAAATGCTCAGTCTTAACTTGAGCCCTGAGTGATATCAGAGACCCAAAGCGGTGCCCACAGGAGCGTGCTAGGCACTTAGATTTTAAGGAGAATGAGCTGGGAAGGGAGGACTAGATGACTGAATGTGACTGAGAGGAAAGGAAGGAAAGATGGGAAAGAGAAGGAAAGGAAGGAGAGAGGGAAGAAGAGAGGGAAGTGGAGGGGAGGAGGGTAACCGAGGAAGGGAGGGAAGGAGGTGGGCAGGGGCAAGGAAGAATGAGGAGGGGAAGAGAAGAGGGGGGCGGAGAGCCAGGACAGGGTTCCAGAAATCATCCCCAGGGCCTCCAGGGTTAACTTCATCCTTCGGTCTAACCTTTCTCCAGACATCACACAGATCATATCAACGTAAGTCATCCCTCTTCTTCTCTGAAAGATGATGGTCAATAACAGCTTTATGAATCATGGTGATGGAGTTACGTGAGAGCAATCTGTGACCGACTATAATAGATACCTATTCACCCAATTTTTTGTGAAAAAGCAAAGGTCAAGTTTTAGTTCTAATAAGAATACAGTATCTCATGAACTTATGGAGAAGACTTTGAGGTTATCAGTTCAAGTGTGGCCTGCCTTTTTTTGACTTGTCAAATGGAAAGGTGTCTACAGAGTCTTTTACGACTTGGATGAAGCCTTTCCCATGGACTTAATTGCTGGGACTCTCTCATCAAACTTCTTGCTGATATTCCTTGGAATATTCCCACCTGTTTGGAGGTCAGTCTGGCTCATCCATCACCCGTCAGGGATGCTGTCAAAAACAGGGCCCCATTTGGCACTGTGGCAACCGCTCTAAGGCAGCTGGAGGTTTTTGATCCACCTCTTATTCTATTGTCTCAGGCCAGGCTGGTCCAGGCCTCTGTCTCATTCACTATACATCTTGAGAGTTTAATTGTGTTTAAAAGTTTTCCTCCATCCCTGGTGGAGTCTAACTCCAAACAATGGAGAAGGGAACCATGAGACCTGGAACAGACTCATCTACTATGGATCTGCCCAAGCAATTGGAACTCTGAGTAAACATGGAACAAATTTCAGAGACAGATGGAGCATGCGTGTGTGCACACACATATGCACACAAACACACATGCACATTCCCTCCTCTTGTGTGTGTCTCTCTTTCTCTCTATTTGTATCTATTTTCTCTTCTCAGACTTGCCCAGATTTTGAAATAAATTCTGTTTTCCCTTCTTTCACACAACTTGAATCCTCATATGCTATGAACTTATATTTCTCATTCTATAATCTACCAAGTCACTGATGTCAAGAAGAATGTTGGTGTTTCATTTGGGATTAATCCCTTAAATATATGCCCACATAATTAATGCAATCTTCCTGTGACTTAGACTTGGTGTCTTCCCAAAATGCTGCACATTCTTATGTTCTCAATGAAAAGAGGTGGGCTGATCTTTCAGCAAGGGTATGATATGGGTTTTTAGTGTTTTCTGTTTATCTTAGAGGGCTGAGATTCAGTTATCCCTTACAAAATAGATACTTTATTTTTTGTAAAATTGAAGTCCAGTTGATTTACAGTGTTGTGTTAGTTTC
The DNA here is from genome assembly GCA_006408675.1 of Madoqua kirkii. Lineage (NCBI taxonomy): Eukaryota > Metazoa > Chordata > Mammalia > Artiodactyla > Bovidae > Madoqua > Madoqua kirkii. The sequence goes on from SJYC01058917.1 coordinate 4,444, forward strand.
AGATGTACAGCAGAATGATTCTTGTACAGGTTCCTCTGTCCATGGGATTTCACAGGCAAGAGTACTGGAATGGGTTGCCATTTCCTACTCTAGGGCATCTTCCTGACCCAGGGATCGAATTGTTGTCTCCTGCAATACAAGGGGATTCTTTCCCAATGAGCTACCAGGAAAATCTCTCTCTATATATTCTTTTTTGGATCTTCTTTTTCCATTATAGGTTAGTGCAGGATATTGAGTATAGTTCCCTGTGCTATATAGTAGGTCTTTGTTGTTTATCTGTTTTATGTGCAATAATGTGTATTGGTTCATCCCAAACTCCTCTAATTTATCCTCCCCTTCCCCCTTCCCCTTTGGTAAGCATAAGTTTGAGTTCTATGACTGTGAGTCACTTCCATTCTAAGTTCAAACTCAGCTTTGAAGTCATTTCTTCGCCAGTGTAGCCATGCAAGACTCTGCTTTGTATACAACCCGCATTGTTTGTGTCTGGGCAAGCCGGGTGCAGAACTGTGCCTGTGTTAGATCCTCCGTATGTTTTGTTTGATGTAGCACCTCAAGAATGGGTTCCATCAGGGGATGTTCTGCTGGTTGTTGACTCGGTCCTAGCTTCACCCAGTGACAGCCTGTCTCAACCTGTCAACACCTCTTCATTGTTGACGATGAGCAGACGCGATGGCAGGTTATTCTTGTGTGCTCACATAATGACTTTGCTGATGACGTGCAGGTGTGCACTGGTGTTGTACCTAGTCTTGAAGCTTCTGTGTTCTCCTGGGTACAAGGAGGGCTGGCTCCATTAGCTTCTAGCCTTGTGAGAATATAGAAAACTGTTCTGGGCAGTTGCCAGCTCAAGATGAGCCATGTGTGGTCATAATGAATCCCTGACTCATAATTTTCAAGCTAGCATTATGAAAATGTTAGGTCACTTCATCTAACAGACTGAAATGCATCGAGAATGTGCTTTCAGTTGGAGGCATTTGAGGAAGTTATTCTACGCCTGACACACGACAAGGATAACATTGTTCAGCCTTTAAAGCAAGGTATCTGCACATGATTCCAAACACTCAGTGATACGGTGGCTTCAGCTTTACTCATCCTTCTAGAGAGAGAGAGAGAGAGAATAAGCCTGAAGGTTTATGCATATGAGCCCTGCAAATAAGCTGTCCTGATTTCAAACCTAGCTTAGAGCAAGGTCCTTAACTTCCCTGTGACTCAGTTCCCTCGTATATACCACTGGAACACTTAATATTACCTCCCTTTTAGAGCTAACATTAAAACCAAACCATGTCTGGCACATAGTAAGTGCTCAGTCGTGGTGAGCTGTTATTAATGGGGCTGAAAGCAAAAAGGAGGTGAAATTGTTTTTCTTTAGACTAGGGAAAGGGTCTGAGACTGACCTGGGAATTCAAAACAGGCCTTGAGCTCACCTCCTAACAGCGGCATCCAACAGATAACACCCCCCAGACAGCGCGAGCTATCAGTGGTGATTGAGTGATTGATCCTTTACAGCCACTTGCTTGTTTATGCTGCTGCTCACCGCTTTTAAGGACCCCTTTCCCCTGGAGTTGTTTCTTCTTGTTCCTAATTGTCGTCTTGGGTGTCGAGTGCTGACATTGTTGCTCAGGTTTTGCACTGCTTGCATGGATGGTGCATCTGTCAACACAAAGCTTGATGTTACCTCTGATGCATCAGTTACCAATTGCCCAGAATGGTAGGTGATGAAGGGACCTTGGTAAATACACTAAATGCTTAGTTTCCTTAACTGAGCCTACAGGACTATGCACACTTATATATGACTAGACTTAACTTAGCCAATCATCAGATATTTATTATACATCTATTATATGCAGGTTGAAAAGATTGAGGGGGGGAAGCAGAAGGATGACTGAAGAGAGGAAATAGACATTTTTTAGGCCCTTGGATGTGTTGGGCACAGTGCTAGACCCTTTAAATGAATTGTTTTATTCAATTCTCATTCCATTTTACCAATGAAGTTCAATCTTGGAGAGGTTGTGCCAGAAATAATCAAACCTAGCATGGCTGACCATAGAGCTGACTAAGAACAACTTCAAAACAGAAGCCTGGTGAACAGATATTCAGACAGGACATCCCTAAGGAAACGTTAACCTTAGGTGACATGGTAGACCAGACAGACTAAACAGATAAATACAGAACACTGCATCCAAAAGCAGCAGAACACACATTCTTCTCAAGTGCACATGGAACATTTTCCAAGATAAATCATATATTAGGCCACAAGACAATTCTTAATAAATTTAAGAGGATTAAAATCATATCAAGCTTCTTTTCTGACCACAGTGGTATGAAACTAGAAGTTAATTACCTGAACAAAATTGCAAAATACACAAATTTCAGAGGTAAACAACATGCTACTAAATGCTTTAAAAGAGAAATAAAAAATACCTTGAGACAAAAATGAAAATATGACATGCCAAAGCTTGTGGGATGCAGCAAAGGCAGTTCTAAGAGGGAAGTTCATAGCAATGAATGCCTTCCTCAGAAAGGAAGAAAGAAAAGTCTCAAGTAAACAACTTAACTTTATATACCTTAAGAAACTAAAAAAAGAAGAACAAAGCCCAAAGTTAAATAGGAGAAAGCAAAAATAAATGAAATAAAGACTAAAAAGCAAAAGCAACAGAAGCAAAAATCAAGTGGTTGATTAACATTGTTGATATCATTGTTATCGGGACTATAGCAAACCAAAAGCTCCACACAGCAAAGGAAACATCAGAGAAGACGTAAGTGGCCAACAGGCACACGAGAAGGCACTCAGCATCACTGATCGTCAGGGAAATGCAAATTGAAACCACAATAAGATATAACCTTACATCCGTTAGACGGCTATTATCAGAAAGACAAGAAACAGCAAGTATTGGCAGGGATGCGAAAAAAAGGAAGCCCTGGTGCACTGTTGGTGGGAGTAACTTGGTACAGTCCCTTTGGAGAACAGCACGAAGGTTCCTCAAAAATTTAAAAATAGAGCTACCACGTGAACTACCCACTGTTTGATATTTATCCAAAGAAAACAAAAGCACCAACTTGAAAAGCTACATGGACCGCCATTTTTAATTGCAGCATTACTTGCAATAGTGACAATGTGGAAGCAGCCTCAGTGATGGATGGCTAGGTAAAGAGGTTGTTGCATATAAATATACAATGGAATATTTCTCAGCCATGAAAAGACTGAAATCTTGACATTTACAACATGGATGGACCTCAAGGGCATTGTGCTAAGTGAAAAAAGTCAGAAAGACAAAACCATGTAATCTCTCCTACATGTGGGACCTAAAAAAGGAAAAAAAAGCTCCTAGATACTGAGAACAGATTGGTAATTGCCGCAGGCAGGGAGTAAGGGATGAAAGAAATGAGTGAAGGGGTTCAAAAGGTGAAAAGAAAAAAATCAAACAACAAAAATGGTGTATTTTTGTGTAATAAAAATATGACAGATCTCACTGGTAGGAATTTATCTAGGAGATTCTTTCCTGAACAGATAATCAATGAAATGTACACAGAATATATATGTAGACATGTATTTATGTATATATTCACAGGCGTGTGTGTGTGTATCCATCACTGTGTTGTTAAAACACTGGGAATGATTTAAATGCGTAAGTAACCATGATAAGATTACACACAACAGTATACTGCAGAAGTATTTTCAGTTCATTTCAGTTCAGTCGCTCAGTCATGTCCGACTCTGCGACCCCATGAATTGCAGCACGCCAGGCCTTCCCGTCCATCACCAACCCCCAGAGTTCACGCAAACTCACATCCATCAAGTCGGTGATGCCATCCAGCCATCTCATCCTCTGTCATCCCTTTCTCCTCCTGCCCCCAATCCCTCCCAGCACCAGAGTCTTTTAAATGATGTTTTATATATATGATGATTTATATTTGATTTTTTATACACATATATAATACTTTATATATCTTTAAATCTATATCTATTCATCAACAGGGAAAAATATCCAAGACATTTTTGAAATGAAATGAAATGCTATGTTAGAAAAAAAGGTGACTAGTATAGGTTCATTTCCATCAAATTATTTGTATAAATATATCTTAATCCCTAAGATCCTTTCCAATATGCAAGAAATAATCATGTGTATATATATATGTGTGTGTGTGTATGTGTATCACAGAATTGAGTTGTAGTTCACATATCAGAAAGTTAATCATTTTAAGGTGCCCAACTCAATGGTTTCTAATACATTCACAGGCTTGTACAACAGTTTCCACTATTTAATGTGAGAACACTTTCTAAACGAAACTCTGTGCCCATTTACAGCTGCTCCTCACTCTGCCAGCCTCAGTCTCTGGGAGCCATCAGTCTATCTCCTGTCTCTCAGGATGTGTCAGCTCTGGACATTTCTTATGAAGGGACTCACACAGCATGACTAACTTCTTTCACTTAATGTTTTCAAGTTTTCTCTATACTCGATTGAGATCAATACCTCATTCCTTTTTATGGCAAAGTAACATTTCCATAATATATGTTTACCAGATTTGGTTTATCCATTCATTAGTTGGGCATTTGGGTTGTTTGCAGTTTGAGGCTTTTGTGAACAATGGGGCTAGGAGTATTCAGGTATGATGTTTTGTGTGGATATATGTTTTCTATTCTCTTTAGTATATCGTTGGGAGTGTAGATGTTGGATCAAATGGCAACTCTATATTTAAGATTTTGAGACTCTCCCAGTCTATTTTCCAAAGTGGCTGCACCGTTTTATCTTCCCCACCAACAATGAATGAGAGTTCCAATTTTTCCACATCCTCTATAGCTGTTATCGTGTGTCTTTCTGATTACGGTCACCTTAGTGAATGTGAAGTGGTTATATATAAATTTTTTTTAATCAACACAAATCCAAGTCTAAGTCTCTGTCCTTCGGTTTTGGGGATGAAATTCAAACTCTTTAATTCTTGGGGCCACAGGGTTGTGTCAAGAGGAAAAGAATGAGAGAATCTGGATTAGGGTTGCAATGACCAGGAGAGAATGCTGAAGGAATGTTAGAGTGAACTAGAACTAGAAAGGATCTCTTTTGATTCTAGGTCAGAATGCCCCAAATCAGTTTGTTCAGTGATCAAATTGCTGAACTTAAGATATTTAGCAAAAATATTTCTTTTAACTCATTTATAGTAGTTCATATTGAATGAGATGGTTTTAACAGATTCTGTTACATTTCAGTTGACTGATTTTCATTCTGTCTTCATAGCAGTAGTTCAAGGAATATTCTAAGTGTAGATTGCTAATAGACATAGGGTGGTTTAATTTTCTTATGAATTATTTAGTATTCATAAAATATATTTATTAGGAACCAAATTTCTGTATTTCAAATATATAGTCATTCAGTTAGCATGGACTCCTTTGCGTGAAGGCATGCTCAGTCACTCAGTCATGTCCAACTCCTTGTGATCCCATGGACTGCACTCCACCAAGCTCCTTTGTCCATGGAATTTTCCAAACAGAAATACTGGAGTGAGTAGTCATTTCCTTCTCCAGGGGATCTTCCTGACTCAGGCATTGAACCTGCATCTCCTGTGTCTCCTGTGTTGGCAGATGGATTTTTTACCACTGTGCCACCTGGAAAATCCATTGACTCCTTTATGATCTTTTAAAATATATTTATTTTTTACTTTGCCAACACTTTTGCCTTTTTTTAGGTTTCTTTTGTCAACTTTTCAAACAGTATGCTCCATTGCCTTTTTAGTTTATTTTTTACTTTTTAAAGTTTGCAGTTTTTTTGTTTGTTTTACACATTGTTTAACACTTTCTGAATTTTAAAGCAATTTACTTTTAATCTTTATTTTTGTTAATAATTCTACAATCATTAATGTGTATCAAAATTTGAAATACTATTATATGACTCTTTATCGTAAAAGGGGCTTCCATTCTTTTGAACAGATTCAATTTCTTTCAAGTTGTATTTCCTTATATATTCTTAGTAAGTCATTGTATCCCAACTATTCCTTATTAGAGACCAGTTTTTTTTTTGCATTTTATAAAATTCAAAAAAAAAATCACAGGATTTGGTGGAATTAAAAAAAAAATGTTTTATTTTTATTTATTTATTTGGCTGCACCAGGACTCAGTTGAGGCCAGCAGCATCTTTAGTTGCGGCATGCAGGATCTGGTTCCCAAACTGGGGATCCAATCGGGTCCCCTTCACTGAGAGCCCAGACTCTTAGCCACTGGACCACCAGGGAAGTCCCTGGTGGGATTTTGTTCTTTAAGCTGTAGGTTTAATTTGGCTTATTTTGGATTGAGTTAAAGTTCAGTGCAATAATTTTACTAAGTGATTTTACCATAGATTTGTCAGATACCTTAGCAAATTTCAGACAAAGGCCATTCCTCAAATGCTTGAAATATATACAAAATATCTACTTCCTT
>SJYC01058918.1:0-26678 GCA_006408675.1 Madoqua kirkii
AAATGATGTTTTATATATATGATGATTTATATTTGATTTTTTATACACATATATAATACTTTATATATCTTTAAATCTATATCTATTCATCAACAGGGAAAAATATCCAAGACATTTTTGAAATGAAATGAAATGCTATGTTAGAAAAAAAGGTGACTAGTATAGGTTCATTTCCATCAAATTATTTGTATAAATATATCTTAATCCCTAAGATCCTTTCCAATATGCAAGAAATAATCATGTGTATATATATATGTGTGTGTGTGTATGTGTATCACAGAATTGAGTTGTAGTTCACATATCAGAAAGTTAATCATTTTAAGGTGCCCAACTCAATGGTTTCTAATACATTCACAGGCTTGTACAACAGTTTCCACTATTTAATGTGAGAACACTTTCTAAACGAAACTCTGTGCCCATTTACAGCTGCTCCTCACTCTGCCAGCCTCAGTCTCTGGGAGCCATCAGTCTATCTCCTGTCTCTCAGGATGTGTCAGCTCTGGACATTTCTTATGAAGGGACTCACACAGCATGACTAACTTCTTTCACTTAATGTTTTCAAGTTTTCTCTATACTCGATTGAGATCAATACCTCATTCCTTTTTATGGCAAAGTAACATTTCCATAATATATGTTTACCAGATTTGGTTTATCCATTCATTAGTTGGGCATTTGGGTTGTTTGCAGTTTGAGGCTTTTGTGAACAATGGGGCTAGGAGTATTCAGGTATGATGTTTTGTGTGGATATATGTTTTCTATTCTCTTTAGTATATCGTTGGGAGTGTAGATGTTGGATCAAATGGCAACTCTATATTTAAGATTTTGAGACTCTCCCAGTCTATTTTCCAAAGTGGCTGCACCGTTTTATCTTCCCCACCAACAATGAATGAGAGTTCCAATTTTTCCACATCCTCTATAGCTGTTATCGTGTGTCTTTCTGATTACGGTCACCTTAGTGAATGTAAGTGGTTATATATAAATTTTTTTTAATCAACACAAATCCAAGTCTAAGTCTCTGTCCTTCGGTTTTGGGGATGAAATTCAAACTCTTTAATTCTTGGGGCCACAGGGTTGTGTCAAGAGGAAAAGAATGAGAGAATCTGGATTAGGGTTGCAATGACCAGGAGAGAATGCTGAAGGAATGTTAGAGTGAACTAGAACTAGAAAGGATCTCTTTTGATTCTAGGTCAGAATGCCCCAAATCAGTTTGTTCAGTGATCAAATTGCTGAACTTAAGATATTTAGCAAAAATATTTCTTTTAACTCATTTATAGTAGTTCATATTGAATGAGATGGTTTTAACAGATTCTGTTACATTTCAGTTGACTGATTTTCATTCTGTCTTCATAGCAGTAGTTCAAGGAATATTCTAAGTGTAGATTGCTAATAGACATAGGGTGGTTTAATTTTCTTATGAATTATTTAGTATTCATAAAATATATTTATTAGGAACCAAATTTCTGTATTTCAAATATATAGTCATTCAGTTAGCATGGACTCCTTTGCGTGAAGGCATGCTCAGTCACTCAGTCATGTCCAACTCCTTGTGATCCCATGGACTGCACTCCACCAAGCTCCTTTGTCCATGGAATTTTCCAAACAGAAATACTGGAGTGAGTAGTCATTTCCTTCTCCAGGGGATCTTCCTGACTCAGGCATTGAACCTGCATCTCCTGTGTCTCCTGTGTTGGCAGATGGATTTTTTACCACTGTGCCACCTGGAAAATCCATTGACTCCTTTATGATCTTTTAAAATATATTTATTTTTTACTTTGCCAACACTTTTGCCTTTTTTTAGGTTTCTTTTGTCAACTTTTCAAACAGTATGCTCCATTGCCTTTTTAGTTTATTTTTTACTTTTTAAAGTTTGCAGTTTTTTTGTTTGTTTTACACATTGTTTAACACTTTCTGAATTTTAAAGCAATTTACTTTTAATCTTTATTTTTGTTAATAATTCTACAATCATTAATGTGTATCAAAATTTGAATACTATTATATGACTCTTTATCGTAAAAGGGGCTTCCATTCTTTTGAACAGATTCAATTTCTTTCAAGTTGTATTTCCTTATATATTCTTAGTAAGTCATTGTATCCCAACTATTCCTTATTAGAGACCAGTTTTTTTTTTGCATTTTATAAAATTCAAAAAAAAAATCACAGGATTTGGTGGAATTAAAAAAAAAATGTTTTATTTTTATTTATTTATTTGGCTGCACCAGGACTCAGTTGAGGCCAGCAGCATCTTTAGTTGCGGCATGCAGGATCTGGTTCCCAAACTGGGGATCCAATCGGGTCCCCTTCACTGAGAGCCCAGACTCTTAGCCACTGGACCACCAGGGAAGTCCCTGGTGGGATTTTGTTCTTTAAGCTGTAGGTTTAATTTGGCTTATTTTGGATTGAGTTAAAGTTCAGTGCAATAATTTTACTAAGTGATTTTACCATAGATTTGTCAGATACCTTAGCAAATTTCAGACAAAGGCCATTCCTCAAATGCTTGAAATATATACAAAATATCTACTTCCTTAAGCAGATTTATGTAACTATAAATTTTAAAAGGCACAAAAGGCAATGTGCCACGCATTACTTTGTAAAATAACTGGACTCCTGAATACCTCAAATTTGTTGTTCTTTAGTTGCTAAGTCCAGCTGTTTGCTGCCCTGTGGCCTGTAACCTGCCAGGCTCCTCCGTTCCTGGGATTCTCCAGGCAAGAAGATTGGAGTGGGTTGCCATGCCTCCCTCCAGGGAATAGACCCGACCCAGAGGTTGAACCTGCATTGAATCTTCTGCATTGCAGGTGGATTCTTTACCACGGAGCCACCAAGAAGCCTCAATACTTCAAAGAGTTAAGAGTTAATGATTAGGTGTCTAACCTATGAATTGCCCCCAGTTCAGTCAGTTCAGTCACTCAGTTGTGTCTGACTCTTTGCGACCCCATGAATCACAGCACACCAGGCCTCCCATCTCATCCTCGGTCGTCCCCTTCTTCTCCTGCCCCCAATCCCTCCCAGCATCACAGTCTTTTCCAATGAGTCAGCTCTTCACATGAGGTGGCCAAAGTACTGGAGTTTTAGCTTTAGCATCATTCCTTCCAAAGAAATCCCAGGGTTGATCTCCTTCAGAATGGACTGGTTGGATCTGCTTGCAGTCCAAGGGACTTTTAAGAGTCTTCTCCAACACCACAGTTCAAAAGCGTCAGTTCTTCGGTGCTCAGCCTTCTTCACAGTCCAGCTCTCACATCCATACATGACTACTGGAAAAACCACAGCCTTGACTACACGGACCTTAGTCGGCAAAGTAATGTCTCTGCTTTTCAATGTGCTATCTAGGTTGGTCATAACTTTTCTTCCAAGGAGTAAGCGTCTTTTAATTTCATGGCTGCAGTCACCATCTGCAGTGATTTTGGAGCCCCCAAAATAAAGTCTGACACTGTTTCCACTGTTTCTCCATCTATTTCCCATGGAGTGATGGGACCGGATGTCATGATCTTCGTTTTCTGAATGTTGAGCTTTAAGCCAACTTTTTCACTCTCTTCTTTCACTTTCATCAAGAGGCTCTTTAGTTCCTCTTCACTTTCTGCCATAAGGGTGGTGTCATCTGCATATCTGAGGTTATTGATATTTCTCCTGGCAGTCTTAATTCCAGCTTATGTTTCTTCCAGTCCAGCGTTTCTCATGAATTGCCCCAGTCTATTAAAAAAGCAGTAAACATTTTTGAAGAAAATTATAACTCAGTGTATGGTACTATAGGGGCTTCCCAGGTAGTTAATCAGTAAAGGATCCGCCTGCAATTCAGGAGATGCAGGAGACATGGGTTGGATTCCTGTGTCAGGAAGACCTTCTGGAGGAGGGTACATGGAAACCCACTCCAGTCTTCTTGCCTGGAGAATCCCATGGGCAGAGGAGCCTGTGGGCTATAGTCCACACAGGGCACAGAGAGTCAGGCTTGACTAAGCATGCACGCATCTCCTAATTTAGCACATCTTCCTTTGGTATCTATTCTCCCCAGATTCTTTTCCTGACTTTTCACCTTCTGTTCCTTATACATCTTTTTGGCCCTTTCTCTGCATTGCTTTCTTTCTTTCGAATCTAGAACTAGCTATGTTTTTCCAACTCTGACCTCAGCACAAACATCTGACTTGGGGTCTGCAGAACATTTCAGAGCCTGTCTGCACAAATGAAATCCCCTATGCTTCTAACTCGGAGAAGGCGATGGCACCCCACTCCAGTACTCTTGCCTGGAAAATCCCCTGGACAGAGGAGCCTGGTGGGCTGCAGTCCATGGGGTAGCGAAGAGTTGGACACGACTGAGCGACTTCACTTTCACTTTTTACTTTCTTGCATTGGAGAAGAAAATGGCAACTCATTCCAGTGTTCTTGCCTGGAGAATCCTGGGGATGGGGGAGTCTGGTGGGCTGCTGTCTGTGGGGTCACACAGAGTCGGACACGACTGAAGTGACTTAGCAGTAGCAGTATGCTTCTAACATAGAGGAAGATGACATTCATATAAAGAAATAACAGCGTTTCACGGGCTATTTCAAAACCTAAAATATAATAAATCTGTAATTCTGAGCTTCAAATTGATGGTACCCACGTCTCATCCAAGGTAACTGATGTGTTTGGCTTGAGTTCATAGAAATTGCCAGACTGGATCTTTGATATCCAGGTTATTGCTGGTTGATTCAGCAGGTCTTATATCTTTTCAGAGACTGCAGGAAAGCTTTCAGTCATTCCATAGGAGTGCAGGTGGCCAGGCTTAGGGACAGAAAGGTTGGGAGTATCAGCTTTCAGCCTTTTTCTTTATGAAGAATGTAGAAAATCAACAAACCTCACAGCATCAGCTTTTCTCCAGATCTCTTACCCTGAGTGAGACAGCAGTGACCGGGACCCTGCAGGGCATCAACACCTTCCAACTGCAGGGCGCGGTCCTGAGGGAAGAGCCGGCAGCTGGGAATGTTGAGGTGCCTGGAATTTTGCCTCAGCATCAGCACTTTGCCTCTTGTCTATGTGGTTGCTGTCCTCTGGAATTGTGCAGTGTGCAACCTATGCAACCATACATAGCAGCTGTCTTCCGCCTGCAGTTTCTGTGTCCCAGGTGCTCTCTGGGCATCTTCCACTGACTTCCTCGGCCTGCCTGCCTCTTGCTTCCTGGTGGCCCAGACTCTGTCTTAGGGAACTTCCCATGGCTTTTTAGCCCTCTGGGCTGGGATCTGAAATCAGCCTTTGTGTGATCCTTAACCCTGTCTCATTTCATACACCCTTATCTGTCCTTTAGATGTTGGCTTTATAAAAGGTTGAACTATCATGAAAAATCAATTTCTCTGAAGTGGGAAATTCCTGCTGCTATTTTATTTGTGGCCTGGGTCTATTTTTTTTTTTTTTGGCCTTGTTGAGTCTCAGTTACAGCATGAGAGTCTTTACTTACAGCATGTGAGCTCTTGGTTTGGGAATGCAGGATCTAGTTCCCTGACCGAGGATCGATCCTAGGTCCCCTGCATCGGGAATATGGAATCTCAACCACTGGGCCACCAGGGAATTCCCTGGCCTGGTTCTTACTAAGAATTCAGTAAGAGTTGTTATTTTTATTTTATTGATTCTCAAGTTATAAATTCTTACTGTTTAGTGCCTGACTAATGACTTTAAACAGAAAATTTTGGAGTAACATTTTAACTAAAGAAATTATTTTCTAAGTGTAGAAATCCCAGTGTCAAAGAAATTAGTGTTGTGGGGAATTTTTAACATAAGGATGATATTAAAAGAATTACCTAACCTAAGAAAATCACCTCTATTTGTTCAGTTACAGTATCAAGAATTCCTTGATCAGGCAATTGGTTCTTTAAAGAGTGGGAAGCTTATGCAATGCAGTCATGCTTAAACTGGAGAGAACGTCAGGATGAATCCTGTGCTGCGCCCCTAAAGTTTCTGCTGAAGGGCATCTGAGATGCGGGAGGAGAATTTACATTTCTAGGGCTTTCCCAGGGGACATTGATGGTACTGGTCTGGGGCCACTTTGAGGACCTCAGGTCGGGGAAGTAATAGTGAGTCAGGCAGGGGAGATATGGTCTCGCTGGTCTTGGACTCCCAAACATGTGAGACCGTGAGCAAGTTTCTTAAGTGTCCTGGCCTGGGTCTTCTCACCTGTAAAACAGCGGGGGTGGCCTGGACAGTCTCTAAAGTTTCCCTCCAGCTCAAATGCCTTTCGAGCTGAATTCTGAGCTTATCACGTCAGATGTCTGGTGTCTCTCCAGAAGGGAGTGGGGACCAGCCACGGCCTCTCTGAGGGTCGGCTTTCCCTCTTGGCAGCGACCTCTGCTTCATCCTCAGGCACAGCTACCACTTTTTGGTTCAGAGGAGACATTTCTCAAACCCTCAAACCGAATGGGTCCTGGAAGCACAGAGACGGGAACTCAGGAGCACTGGTGGCCTCCCTGCCAGCTTCTCAGCTCGCCCTGCTCACGAGTCCTGTCCTGTCCTTTCTTTACAGCAAAGGGAGTGCCCCTCCACCCCCCGCAAGGCAGGGTGGTGACTTCCCCCCCAACCCTCAGCACATTGCTTGCAAAATAGAAAAGATGCAGAGCCCAGAATCTTCCCTCCTGAGAGTGATCTGGCCACTATACTTTGTCCAGCTGATCCACATATTCCTGTACAGATTGATCTTGAGAATCTTTTGCTTTATTCCAGGAACTTTGTTTATCTGCTCCACAGCAGAACCAGGTTTTCAGGGGACCTGAAGCTTATAGAAAGTTGGGAGTACCTTCTTTTAGAAAAATAGCACAAAGTACGAATATCACTTAGGTCATAGGACCTTAGAAGGAATTGCTACAAAGTGAGAGACCTTGAAGTTTAAGTTTTATCTACTTTGCTATAAATCCTCCCTTCTGAGGGTGATGTGGCTGCTTTGTCCAATGGATTCAAATAGTCTTGCATAGGTTGATTTTGAGAATCTTTTGCTTTATTGCAGAAGTTTTGTTCATCTACCCGGCAGCAGGACCAGGTTTTCTGAAACTGACAGAAATTTGGGAGCACCTTCTTTTAGAAAAGTGACCCAAGATGCAAATGTAATGTAGATTATAGGGCCTTGGGAGGAACTGCTGCAAGTGAGAGGCCTTGAAGTTTTAAGCCTTATCTGCTCTGCTGTGAGTCCACTGCTGCCTCCACCCACTCGCTTACTTTCCTTCTCTCTGTCCACAAGCACTCACTGGGCATCTACTGCATGCCAGGCTGGGCTGTTGCTGCAGAACCCTTGAGCCTTCTCAGCAGTAAGGAACGTGGGAACGAGAAAGACGGTTCAAGGGCATTGACAGTGAACTCAGTGGGCAGACTGCAACAAAATGGAGACAACTGGGATTTAAAAAGGGAAAGGAAAAGGAAAACAACAAGAATGGGCTTAGATCAGATAAGAGCATCAGTTTGGTTCAGTTCAGTCGCTCAGTTGTGTTCGACTCTTTGCACCCCATGGCCTAGCCAAACTCATGTCCATTGGGTCAGTGGTGCCATCCAACCATCTCATCCTCTGTCGTCCCCTTCTGCTCCTGCCTTCAATCTTTCCCAGCATCAGTGTATTTTCCAGTGAGTCAGTTCTTCGCATTAGGTAGCCAAAGTATTGGAGTTTCAGCTTCAGCATCAGTCCTTCCAATGAATATTCAGGACAGATTTCCTTTAGGATGGACTGGTTGGATCTCCTTGCAGTCCAAGGGACTCTCAAGAGTCTTCTCCAACACCACAGTTCAAAAGCATCAATTTTTCAGCGCTCAGCTTTTTTTATAGTCCAATTCTCACATCCACACATGACTACTGGAAAAACCATAGCCTTGACTAGATGGACCTTTGTTGGCAAAGTAATGTCTCTGCTTTCTAATATGCTGTCTAGGTTGGTCATAATTTTCCTTCCAAGGAGCAAATGTCTTTTTAATCTCATGGCTGCAGTCACCACCTGCAATGATTTTGGAGCCCCCCAAAATAAAGTCTGCCACTGTTTCTACTGTTTCCCCATCTATTTGCCATGAAATGATGGGACCAAATGCCATGATCTTAGTTTTCTGAATGTTGAGTTTTGAGCCAACTTTTTCACTCTCCTCTTTCACTTTCATCAAGAGGCTCTTTAGTTCGTCTTCATTTTCTGAAGATAAGAGTATAGCGTTGGATAATGTTTTCAGTTTTGCCCGTGATCTATATTAGGAAATATATTTTTGCACAGTTAAGGCACAGCCCACAACCTGCATGTAAGTAACTAAAACAGTCTTCCATGGGACAGTGTTTACCTCTTGTGACGTACGCTGATGCTTTCTTTTTCATTTCTGTTCTTTTACATTGCATGCTCCTTTTTAAAATTTGAAGTGATGTTGGTTGTGACAAACTGAACTGACTTTGCCTCCCATTGTAACAAGCACAGGATGGCAGGTTATCTGGGTACAGGGTGGATTGCCTATTATCACGGGGTCCGAGAGGAGAGGGTGATAGGAATGAGAACAGAGCTACTCATCCCACAGATTGGAAGGTAGAGGGCCAAGGGGAGAAGGAAAGACAGAAAGATCAGGTTTGGTGGTGTGGATGGCAATTGTACTGGCTTTCTGCCTTTAATGACCTATTTTGGAACTGTGTCAAAAACAGCCAAAATTTGGATCAGAATCAGAAATGTGAGCAAGAGGAAGTGGGAGAAAGGTTAAATGCAAAGAAGTAGTATGTAGACAGTTGAATATCCTCTGATTGAGGACTGAATAAATAAACACATGGGGTGGTATTGGTGGTTTAGCTGCCAAGTTGTGTCCGACTCTTGCGACTCCATAGACTGTAGCCCACCAGGCTCCTCTGTCTATGGGATTTTCCAAGTAAGATTACTGGCGTGGGTTGTCATTTCCTATTGCAGCTGATCTTCCTCACCCAGGGACTGAACCTGTGTCTCTTGTCTCCTACGTTGGCAGCCAGATTCTTCACCACTGCGCCACCTGGGAAGCCCGAAGTCCCTATAACATGTGCCAGGAAATAACATTTTTTAGATTACTTTTGGCAGGGTCAGGGATAAATGAGAGAAGGAAAAATTATTGTTTCTTAAAAAGAAAACTGAAACGTAAGAGATGTGGCAGGAATCACAGAGTAGAGAGAGTGTGGAAGAGAAATAAGCACAAGTCAGAGAGAATGGATATTTCTGCAGGAAAACACTGGCTCTCAAGCAAAGATTTCTGCCAACCATGGATGATCGAGGTAAGGAGAACACAGATGACGAGTCTCGTCTTTTACATAAACACGAGGGTGCGTTTATGCAGCGTAGCTAAGAGAAGAGAAAACGCAGGAACCTGGAACATCACAGCAGGAGGGCGTCTGCTGTTAGGGTGCATGCGGATAAACAGGAGGGGAGGGGAGCTTACAGAGGAGAAGAGAGACCTAACATTTAGGGTGCATGCGGATAAACAGGAGGGGAGCGGAGCTTACAGAGGAGAAGAGAGACCTAACATTTAGGGTGCATGTGGATAAACAGGAGGGGAGGGGAGCTTACAGAGGAGAGAGACCTAACATTTAGGGTGCATGCGGATAAACAGGAGGGGAGGGGAGCTTACAGAGGAGAGAGACCTAACATACAGGCACGTCCTATGCACACAGCATAGAAAATCTACAAATTAAACGTAAGAATTAAGCAGAGGAAAACAGAAAAATCAGAGCTCAAAGGAAGGCTGAGGCAAGAGTCTCTCTTGCCCTTCTCTCTCTCTCTGTGTCTTATTTAACTCTTTTCCTCTCCTCTTTCCCTACGTTCATTATACGCTCCTTCCTTCTTTCACTTTCCTTTCTTTTTTAGAGCACTTTTAGGTTCACAGCAAAATTGAGAGGAAATTACAGAGTCATGGGAACTCCTCCCCTGCCCCCTGCCTACACACACAGACTCCCCCATTATCCACATGCCTACCTGAGTGGTACATCTGTGATAGTGAACCCACACTGTCACGTCAGAATCACCCCAAGTCCATTGTTTACATCAGAATCCACTCTTGTTGTACATCCTGTGGGTTTGGGAAAAGGTGTAATGACATGTCTCCACCTTTACCATATCATACAGGGTGGATTCACTGTCTGAAAAAATCATCCGTGTTCTGCTTTATTTCGGACTTCCCTGGTGGCTCAGCTGGTAAAGACTCCGCCTGCAATGCAGAAGACCTGGGTTTGATCCCTGGGTCGGGAAGATCCCCTGAAGAAGGAAAAGGCTACCCACTCCTGGAGTGGGTGTTCTGGCCTGGAGAAGTCTGGCATGGACTATACAGTCCACGGGGGTCTCAAAGAGTCGGACAGGCCTGAGCGACTCACTTCATTTCTACCCATTTTTCTCTCTCCCCTTCCTGCATCTCTGGAAACCACTCATCTTTTATCGTCTCCATAGTTTTACCTTTTCCAGAATGCCGTGGCGTTAGAGGCAAACCGCATGTGGCCTTTTCAGATAGGCTTTCACACTTAAAGCTCCTCTGTGGCTTTTCCTGGCTTGTTAGCGTCTTTCTTTTTAGTGCTGAATACTATTCCCCTGTCTGGATGTTCCAGAGATTAGTTACCCATTACCTACTCTGGGAGATCTTGGTGGCTTCCTAGTTTGGGCAATGATGACTAAAGCTGCTGTCAGCACTCATGGGCAGGTTTTTATGTGGACGTAAGTTGTCAGCTTCTGTGGATCAATACCAAGGAGCAGAGTTGCTAGATCATGAAGGAAGAGTATGTGGAGTTTTGCAGACTGTCTCCCAGGCTGGCTGCACCGTTTGCACTCCCACTCAGCTGCGTGAGAGCTCCCATCAGTCTGCACCTTTGCCAGAATTTGGTATTTTTAGTGTTCCGTATTTTGGCCATTCTAACAGGTGTGAAGCTAGCATCTCATCCTTGGATTTACATGTTCTTAGTGAACCCAGCCTAGCCTCCAGTAATTACTGCCCTTTAAAATTATTCTCTTCAAATCAACTTTTAATAAATGGATGGTTGCTGTTTAGTTGCTCAGTGGTGTCTGACTCTTTTGCAGCCCCGTGGTCTGTGGCCTGCCAGCCTCCTCTGTCCATGGGGTTTCCCAGGCAAGAAGACTGGAGTGTTGGTTTGCCATTTCCTCCTCCAGTGGATCTTCCCAACCCAGGGATCGAACACACATCCCTTGCGTTGCTGGGCGGATTCTTTACCCCTGAGCCACCAGGCAAGCCCATTAGAAAGTATTAATGACAATACACTTTGAACTCAGCAGTCTAACACTTCCTGAAATTTGCCTTTTTCTTCTCCCTCTCCTGTGCCTCCTTTTTTTTTCTTGAAAGACAGGACCATATTTTCTTGTATTGATTTGGTATCTGTTCTCCTCCTCTTGGCTGTTTTTCAAAGCCTTACATTGGCTTTGCAATAACACTTGCAAGTACCGTGGGCACCCGGGAGAGAATTCACCTGGGCCTAGAGATCTGAGTACAGTCAGCACGGCGCTTGCAACCATTGCTCCAAGCTTGGGTGCTCTTCTCTCTTAATGAGACCAATTCTGTCTTTTTAATGATGATCATGGTCCTGTAATGAGCACAGAAGTAAAGAGGAGTTAAATAGTGTTGCTTTTATTAAACTTTTTATCCAGGAGTATTAGTTAACCTTTTTGCAAGCATGTGGCAGGAAAATGAACAATAATTAGAATGGATGCTGGTGATAGGCACTTCCCAGGTGGCGCCAGTGGTAAAGAACCCACCTGCCAAGGCAGGAGACGTAAGAGACTTGGAGTTTGATCCCTGGGTCAGGAAGATCTCCTGGAGGAGGGCCTGGCAACCCACTCCAGTGTTCTTGCCTGGGAACTCCCATGGACAGTGTCGCCTGGTGGGCTACAGGCCGTGGCGTTGAAGAGAGATGGACACAGCTGAAGCAGCTGAGCTCACAGGCGTGCACGCTGGTGATATAAGCTCAGGAGACCTATTTAGGTGTGCCTGGTTGGACAGCACGTTACTTTTATCTCAAAGCAGATCTCAGTGGCCACAGCTTTCTCTAGTTCTCATACAGCTGTGGACCTAAGCCTCATGAGTGTTGCCCTGCAGTTAGTTCCACTAACACTCTGATAGGAGCCTTTGGAGCTCTGGCTTATCTTTTTCTGTATTTGTTTTTAATTCTACAGTCACACTGTTAGCTCATTGAAAACAGACTCTTTCTTGTATCACTTTGTGTCACGGGTCATCTTAGTTCCCAGCAGCCTGTTTGTTATTGAGAATGGACATGCCAGTAACATTTCCATTAAATTATTCTTTATGGCTCACATGGTAACAGATCTGCCTGCAAAGAGGGATACCTGGGTTCGACACCTGGGTTGGGAAGATTCCCTGGAAAAGGGAGTGCCAACCCACTCCAGTGTTCTTATCTGGAGAATTCCACGGACAAGAGGAGCCTGGCCGGCTACAGTCCATGGGGTCGCAAAGAGTTGGACACCTCTGAACGACTAACACTTTCAATTTCTTTCATTCTTTAAAGAAAAAAGAACTAAGGGGAAAAAAAAGGCACTAGAGGTTTGGCCTAAACTTCTGTTTATATAGAAGCATATCATTAACTGTTGTCATTTTTCTCCATTTCCCCAACAACCTCCACCCTCAAACATCTGCAATTTCTTCCTGGTCAAATAATATTTTAAGAGCTTAAGTGAAAGTCCAATATCCTGTCTCTGTTACTTCTCTGGAAACTTGTGCAAGGGAAAAGTCTGTATTAGGAGGTCACAATTAGTCCCTGATGGACACTTAATTCTCAGGAAGATTTACTAAACATTCAATACTTCAGATGCAGTTATAAAATTGGAGCTCAAAGAATCAAAGAATCAAAGTGGAAAGGAAAAAACAACAACCTTCAAGATAAGAAGCTCAGCCTGTTGTGTTATCACATTTGTTTTGCAGAAATGAATGGTTTAATGGGTCCTATATCTCAGGTCAGCAAGCTTGGCCGGTTGATGGGGCTCTGGCTGTTTTTAGGGCGGGCCAGCTCGCGAGCAACCTGCTAGTTTAAGTTCTAAAGGTCTCGTGAGTCATATTGCAAATACATTCCTGGGGAATTTCATTGCGCTGCTTTAAAAGCAGTTTATGTGCGCCGCAGTAATGGGTAAACTAGCTATTTTGACACATTGCGAAAGAATGTTTTTGAAAAGAGAAACACTCAGTAGTAAAAACAGACAAATGATTGAGGGACATTTCACTGCAGCTCAACTCCGCGTTGATGTAGGTGTTTAAACAGCCAGTTCCCAGCTCGCTATTTAAATACCTATATCCTGAATTAGTTATTCACCAGGGGGAGATGCTGAAGAGAAGCAAAAATGATACAATTAAGTTACAAATATAGGAGATCCAGGCCCAACTATCCCAACCGTCCTCTTTTTCTTCTTTAACGAGTGTCATTATATTTTGATGTGTTTAATAATACAGCAGAGGTTAAATGAAACATGAAAAAGGGATGTACATTAAAATTGAGATAACTCTTCCTTCAGTGAAGTGGAACCCAGCAGATGTAGCCGCACACTGTAATTGCTGCCTTTTCCTGTCAGTCTGATTAAGTTGCATTGTCCCAGCTCCAAGTGTAGGAATCAGTGGCTTCCCATAGGGCACAGCATGGGACGGCGGGCTGCGGCAGCGGCGTAACTACACGCACCTCCCGCTTCCGCCGGTAATGGTGTAGACATACAATATACATTGATGACATATAAAATCAATAGGCTGTGGAGTGTATTAAGGGCACACTGTCATCCATCTTCCCAGTTACATCCCAGGAAAGCCAAAAAAACACTCACATCCTGAATTCCGAGGCTCGGCAGAACTATCTCCTAGCTCCAGGGCCAGACACTGGGGTGCTCATTTAAAAAAAGAAAAAACATATTTGGCTGCGTTGGGTGTTCGTGTTGGCAAACGGTATCTTCGCCGCGGCTCCTGGACTGCCTAGTTGCGGCCACGGGCTCATTCGTGGTACGCAGGCTTGGTTGCTCCATGGCATTCGGGATCTTTTGTTTCCCAATCAGGGATCGATCTGGAGTCCCTCTCTTAACCACCGGGCCACCAAGGAAGAGCCCCTGGGGGGCTCAGTTTTAAAGAAACAGAAAGGTTTAGATTGGATTTGCATTTGACCGGCTCTGAGGTCTGCCTGCTGCTTCTCGGGCTTCTCCTGCGTCAACTGTGGACTGCTGGCTGGTGAACCAACCAGTCAATGGACAGATATTCGGGGGTCACTACAGGAAGTCCGGCAACCCACTCCAGTATTCTTGCCTGGAAAATCCGATGGACAGAGAAGCCTGTCTGGCTACAAGTCCATGGGGTCACAAGAGGGACGCGGCTTAGAGACTAAACTACTACCACCACCAAGGACGTCCGCTGTTTTGCTAGGATGTGTAGCAGATCGGCACCAGAACGTTTTATGATCCGTCTGGAGAGACAGCATCAGCCATGCTCATGCCCGATTGCTTAGTCGTGTCCGACTCTTGGCGGCCCTATGGACTGTAGCCCATCAGACTCCTCTGTCCGTGGGATTTTCCAGGCAAGAATACTGGAGTGGGTTGCCATTTCCTACTCCAGCATCAGCCATCAGTTCAGTTCAGTTCAGTCGCTCAGTCGTGTCTGACTCTTTGCGACCCCATGAATCGCAGCACGCCAGGCCTCCCTGTCCATCACCAACTCCCGGAGTTCACTCAGACTCACGTTCATCGAGTCGGTGATGCCATCCAGCCATCTCATCCTCTGTCGTCCCCTTCTCCTCCTGCCCCCAATCCCTCCCAGCATCAAAGTCTTTTCCAAGGAGTCAGCTCTTCGCATGAGGTGGCCAAAGTGCTGGAGTTTCAGCTTTAGCATCATTCCTTCCAAAGAAGTCCCAGGGCTGATCTCCTTCAGAATGGACTGGTTGGGTCTCCTTGCAGTCTAAGGGACTCATAGCATGGAACAATCAGAGAACTGATCAAGAATTCAGGGAAGGGACAGCTTAGTGTAGCCTGGAGTAGGAGGAAAGGGGATTCATGTAGGTGGAACTTGAAATAGGTCTTGGAGGGTGGGAAGACACACCAAGCTGTGAAATCCCGGTGACCACAATGCTCAGGTTGAAAAGAGCTTGGAGGGACTTCCCTGGTGGTCCAGTGGTGAAGACTTTGCCTTCCAGTGCAGGGGATATAGGTCTGATCCCTGGTTGGGGAATTAAGATCCCACATGGCTTGTGGCCCCCCAAAAAACAAAACATAAAACAGAACCAGTATAGTAACAAATTCAGTAAAGACTTTAAAAATGGTCTACATTAAAAAAAATCTTATAAAACAAACAAACAAACAACAACAACAAAAAGTAGCTTGGGAGACCCTGAATGGCTAAGTCTAACTGGATGCATGATATAGAAATAAAGTTAAAGTTATTTTGTGAATAGCCCAATAAAGCCACCATTCTGCAGTGATCTTTCCCCTTCTATGAACATAGAATAATGACCGCTATCAATAAAAGCATAGACTAGTGATTGCTATCAATAAAAGTTTTCAAACTGATTTGCTATCACTGAAAAAGTCTGATGTGCATTTAAAAAAATCCAATTTAATAAAAGCCTAGTCACAATAGAAATAGTGGATAAGTGAAAGAAATGACATCATTTGAGCTGGATATGTGGCCATATTAAACTAATTTGACTAATTTTTTTGCTGACTGTGTTGAGAGATGTATTGATCTCATATAAACATAGCCAACACTGATATATGGCCAGTGAACCAAAATATGTTATATTCTGTTGGTTGTAAACAATTTGGACTCCTCACCTCAGAAAGGATACAAGGACATTCAGTTCAGGAATTTGCCCTTAATGTGCTCCCTTAATAAGGCGTGAGTGAGGAGATGAGAAGAGGGATGGGATGGAGTTGAGGTGGGAGAGAGGTTCAGAAGAGAGGGGACACATGTATCTGTTGATGTAATGCTGGAGACCTGGGTTCGATCCCTGGGTTGAGAAGATGCCCTGGAGAAGGGAACAGCTACCGACTCCACTATTCTGGCCTGGAGAATTCCATGGACTTTATAGTCCATGGGGTCACAAAGAGTCGGACATGACTGAGCACCTTTCACTTTCACAGAGAAACCAACACGATATTGTAAAGCAATTATCCTCTAATTTACAAAAAAATGAATTATAATTCTAATACCACCTAGACAGGGCTAGGAGGATATAGTCTAAAGAAATTCTCAGGAGAGAGAGATGACTTAATAGCTGCCAGCAATCAATGCTTTGATTTGTAACCATTTCCTGTCTATAGGTTAAACTGCAGCTTGACTTCAACTTCACATCCGTAGATAGTATGTTTCATTGGGGCCCTGCAATTAATTCCTGGATGTCAACAGAGGTTTGACTTAATAACTTGCAATCTTGTGTGAAAATTTCAGACTTGCAAAGAAAAAAAAAAGAGGGGGGGAGATCATCTAGTTAATTAATTAGTGGTATGTGTGTGAATCCTTGAATTAACTTTTGAATAATTGTGGTCCTTTATATGTTCAAAAAAAGAATATTTCCTTTGAGCTGCTGTAGGCTCCATTGACTGACTGAGATGGAATTGACTGAATTCTTCTGTACAGTAGCTCACACAGAGAGAAGCCCAGCTGTTTTATATACTCTTAACAACTGCAGTCTGTTTCCCTGGGTCTCACTGTGTCTCCAGCTCGTCCTCCTGTGTGACTGGAGGAATTCTGGAGATCCTTCAAAAATGCCAAACTCCCCCCTCTTAGGAGAGTTCACTGAGCTTACAGACACAACTCTGACAGCAAAAGTGTTAGTCGCTCAGTGGTGTCCGACTCTCTGCAGCCCCATGGACTGTAGCCTCTCAGGCTCCTCTGTCTGGGATTCTCCAGGCAAGAAGACTGGAGTGGGCTGCCATGCCCTTCTCCAGGGGATCCTCCTGACCCAGGCAGGGGTCAAATCCTGGGTTCCCTGCATTGCAGGCAGGTTCTTGACCATTTGAGCCACATCAGCTTCCATGTGGACTTGCTTTTTCCTTTTCCATGACCCTGGGGACTGGCCTGGTGGTCTGTGTCTTCAGCAGACTGCTCAGCAGTGGATGGATGTGGTGGTCGTGGTCGGGGGACGTGGGTAAGCTACAAGGTCTTAACCTCTGGGATGCTCTCTGCTCTTCCCATGTCAGTCTCAGTGCTTGCACTGAGAACTAACAGTTACCTCCTCCACCAACACCAGCTTTCTAGAAAGCTTGTTTAGATCTGTGGTTACTGTCTTTCTTCCTTGGCAGTCTGACAGAAGTTCTTGGTGGGACTTGGGGAACAAAAGGACAAGACCATCAAGGAGTTCCGAAATAGCTCTTCCCCTCGCACAGCAGCCAGAAACCCTTGGGCGAAGGTGGGGTGCTCCACCCTTTCCTCCGCAGGCTGCGCTTTAAGTGGAATCTTGGTCCTTCCTAAAAATATATGTGTGTGACATATAACAACGTACTCTGCTGCTCATAAAATCATCCCTACTCTTTGTAACATACTGCTATCTTCTTAAATTATGTGAGGATAACATGTGTTAAGAGTCTCCCTCTTAAACCTGAAAGCACTGAAAAGGCCAGTCGTGTGGTCAGTCTTTCTGGTGATCGGCCCTCATCCTGAAGCTACCTGGAGGTTTGCTGAGTTCCCCTCATTAGCATAACAAGGACACTCCTGTTGCTCAGGAAATACCAAAGACTTCTGAAGCTCTCTGCCAGGCACCAAGGACAATGACTAGACAAATTCCTTATACTATGGGTGGACAGGGAGAATTTAACTAGTGGACTTCCCAGGAGATTCAAGGGTAAAAAAAAATCCACCTGCTAAGCGGGAGACTCCCTGGGTCTGGAAGATCCCCTGGAGAAGGAAATGGCAACCCACTCCAGTATTCTTGCCTGGGTAATCCCACGGAGAGAGGAGCCTGGTGGGCTACAGTCCATGGGGTTGTCAAGAGTCAGATTTGACTTAGTGATTAAACAACAAGAAGCTACCTTTCCTTTTTAGCAAGACAGTTGGCAGACTATCTTTCCATCTTGGTGGAAAATATATAGAAATGTTGGATGGGTAATGATATAATCAGTGGAATTAATAAATAATTATATCCAAAGGATATTATATAATGGATTAACCTGGAGAAATAAAAATTAAATTGGGCCACAGAAGATAGGCCTATCAAATTTCCAGACGACATAAAACTGTGAGAGAGAGTTAACATTTTAGAAAGCCAAACAAAAGTTCAGAAGTGAACGGAGAAGGCAATGGCACCCCACTCCAGTACTCTTGCCTGGAAAATCCCATGGATGGAGGAGCCTGGTGGACTGCAGTCCGTGGGGTCTTGAAGAGTTGGACATGACTGAGCGACTTTCACTTTCACTTCACTTTTATGCATTGGAGAAGGAAATAGCAAACCACTCCAGTGTTCTTGCCTGGAGAATCCCGGGGATGGGGGAGCCTGGTAGGCTGCCGTCTATGGGGTCGCACAGAGTCAGAGACGACTGAAGCGACTTAGCAGCAGCAGCAGCACCTGTGAAAGAAGTACTAAGACATGTGTCTCCAAAGTCATCGAGGTCTTGGGCTCCTTTCTATTTTTCTGTGTCCATAGGGTCGGTCACACAGAGTTGAACAGGATTGAAGCGACTTTGCACACACGCATGGACCATTTTGCTTTCCGTTCTCCAGGTTGCTTCATGGTCCAAGATGACTGCTAGAGCATTAACCGCAATATTCATGTTTTAGGCAAGAGAAAGAAAGACGAATAAAGGGAAAATGAGTATACTTCCCAGCTGCTTTAGTTTCCTCGAAAAAGTCATTCTAGAAGCTTCTGCGCACTTTCACTTTTAACTCACGGGCTTGAACTTAGTCACTTAGCTGAAAGAGAAGCTGGCTAAGCACAGTGCTGTCTTACCTTCAAAACCAACCAAGCAAACAATAAACTTTGCCATCTTAACAGGCTGAAATAGGACAAAAACTAGCAAAGTGAAATCACCAAAATGAATGTCATCTTGATTTTCTATTAAAATGAGTCTAAAAATGATAACCAATCTCAGTTTTAAGTACAGGTGAGAAAGCTGACTAAATAAAACACCAACAAATTTAACCCAGTAGTTTAGTAAAGGAATATTTACCAAAATCGGAGTTGTTGAAAACACAAAGATGATTTGATCTTGTAGTCCAGTTCGTCTTTCTCTTGACTCAGGCTTTATTTTCCCTTTGGTTTTCATTCTTCAAAATGAAAAGCAGTGCTACACTAAGTTTACAGAAAGTAGTGCAGATCTTTGTACGTCTCTGAGGACAATTCCTACTTATGATTCTTGAAAATGTAGTTGGTAGACCCACATGCAGTCACACATTGTATTTCATTTGGTTGAATCTGACCATTTGTCCAGCTGGAAGGCAGTGTCAATTCACAACTCCTGGCAGTGTGCACAAGTGTCTGTTTTTTCATAAGTTTGCCCGATCCTGGTGATTATAAAAAACAAAGCCTTTAATAATGAGATGATAGAAGAAAAGTAGCTTTTAATTGTAGTTTTAACAGCATTTCTTTATAAGTAAAATTACCTTTCAAATGCCTTTTGGCTATTTTTTTTCCCTTGTTGCATTTTCTTGTCCTGTTTTGTCCTGTCTTGCTGATTTGGAGAAATACTTTACACATTAAAGATAATTGTCTCAGTTTGCTATTTACCTGTTACTATAGTTTTTAGCGTATTTTCTCTTAGTTTAAAAAATTTGTATGTTTAAAATTTATTCCAGTTTTCTGCTCTGTGATTTGTAATCTTTGTGTCATGTTATATAAAGTCTTCCCTACAATCAGATTAAAATACCTCTTCATATATTTTCTTGTAGTATCCTTTCCTTCTTCTTCCTTTATTTATTTATTTTTTTCATTTATTGCTAAATCCATCTGAGTTTTGCATGCATGAGTGGTATGAGATGAATACATGTTTTTCCTACCTCGGTGTTCAGGCATTTTTCTGATACTTATAGCAATGAGAGCTTTATAACATGTTAAAGTTTCACATATCTAGAAGTAAATTTATTATAAACTTATAGGACATATATGAAGAAAATTATAAAACAACTGAAAAGCAATTCATGAACCTGGAGTAAATGGAGAGTTATATTTCTAAACTGGAAGGGTAAATATTATACAGATTCCCATCATTTCCAAGTTCATGTAAAGAGTTGCATGCCAGCGAGTTCAGTCGTTTTCACCGTTTGCCACCGCCTGTAGCCTGCCAGGCTCCTCTGTTCATGCTATTTCCCAGGCCAGAATATGGGAGTGGGTTGCTATTTTCTTCTCTAATGGATCTTCCTGGCCCAAGAATTGAAACTGCATCTCTGTGTCTCCTGTGTTTACCACTGCTCGACCTGGGAAGCCCATATGTATAATTAATGCACTTCAAACAAAAGTAAAAGACTATTTTGGAAATTTACAAAGTGATTTGAAATTTCATGTGAAAGATTTGACATCTGAAATTTAACCAAGGAAAATTGGAAAAAGGAGGATTATGAAGGGGACTTGGCCTATAAGATGTCAAAATACATTATAAAGGTAGAATAAATAAAATTGCAGGGTGAGGTCTTCAAACAGAGACAGAGAAATGTATGGAACAAAAAGCCAAGAAACAGTCTCTAGTGGTTAGTAATAGATAAAAGGGCATTTCACACCAGTGAGGAAAATGTACATTATTTTAAAAATGGGATGGGGGACTGGAATATTTTGATCCAGTTATTTTGGTAAAAATTTAGTTAGAGCTTTGCATCACACTCATGGATAGCACAGAGAGTTAAATAAGAGTAAACATAAGAAAACAATAAACTAGAAAAAATTGTAGATAGGATAGGTGTATTTGACTTCGTAGAAGATAGAGCCACTCTAAATATTTAGGTAAAGGAAAAAAAAATCACAGAAGAAAATTTTATATAATTTATATTTTATAAAAAGTAAAAATTGCAAACATCAAAATACTTAAGCACAAATAAAAGCAGATTACCAGCTTGGAAAACTATTCTTACTATATCAAGGTTAATAATCAGGTGCCTAGCCAAAATTAAAATGGGCAAGACAACATAGTAAAAAGAAAGACAAATGACCAATTAAGGTGAAAATGCTTTTCTTTTTGCCAATCGAAAGAATTCAAGCTAATACAATAGGGAGATATAACCTGTTTTCACCTAATTTTGCAAAGATTTAAAAAATGTTGATGGCATTGTTAGCAAGGGCAAGGTGAAACAATTACCTGTATGCTTCTAGTGGGAAAATAAATTGTTTCAGACTTCCTGGAGGACAATAAAGCAGTATATATCAAAAAACTTAAATATGTTTTCTCATTTATATCTAGGAGTTCTATTTTTAGCAAATCATTCCAAAGAAAGAATCAAATATATATGAATGTATTAATTGCTTACTGTAGTATTATTTTTTAATTTATTGTGAAGCATTTAAAAGATACAGAAAGCATAAAGATTAATGCAGTGAACACCCATGTACCCAACATCCATTCTTTATCTGATGATGAAGAAATAAATCACTATCAGTGGGGTTATATGGCTGAGTCCCATTGCTGTCCATCTGAAACTATCACAACATTGTTAATTGGCTATTGTTGCTGTTCACTGGCTTAGCTGTGTCCGACTCTTTGCTGCCCCATGGACTGCAGCACCCGAGGCTTCACTGTCTCCCAGAGTTTGCTCAAAGTCCTGTCCACTGAGTTGGTGATGCCATCCAGTCATCTCATCCCTTATTGCCCCCTTCTCCGCCTGCCCTCAGTCTTTCCCAGCATCAGGGTCTTTTCTAGTGAGTCGACTCTTTGCATCAGGTGGTCAAAGTATTTCGGCTTTAACATCAGTCCTTCCTGTGACTATTCAGGGTTGATTTCATTTAGAATTGACAATACTCTGGTGCAAAATAAAAAGTTTAAAAAAAAGAGGTTAAACTGTTTCTGCATCCTCTCCTCATGGCTTTGCCCTCCTTCATCTCCAGAAGTGAAGGGGTATTTATAATTCAGTATGGCATTTTCAATTGTAAACTTCCTATATGAACAAGCTTGAGGGAATTAAATAAATTACAATACCTTACTGGTGAAATATTATGTTAAATTTATTTTTAATATTATATGTATGAACTTCAGTATATCAAAATGTGAACAAGGTGTCTCTGGGCAGATGGATAATGACTTATTTTTATTTGTCTCTTTATGTTTTTCTGTTGCTAGTTTTTTGACAGTAAGCATATATTGCCTTATGATCAGAAACAAAATAATAGTTTTTGAAATAATTGAGTAAATATTGAAAAGTTTACCGAAGTACAAGGTCCAGGAAATAAAACTTAAAATAAATCCTTGTGAGAAAGACCTGGCTTTCATAGTGAACCACAAGCTCAAAGTCAACAAGATGCTAAAGCTGCTTAAGGCTCAAATGCAATGTGACACTGTGTGGAACAGAGTGAAATAACAGTCCTTCCACAGCCTGTCTGTGGGACCACGGATGTCACACTGTGCTCTGTGGAGATGATATGGTGTGTTTGCACAAGTGGCACGAGGCTGTTAAAAGGGGTCAGAAGCTGGTACAAATTACTGGGCCCAGTCGTTCAGAAAGGCACCAGGGGCTGATTATATTGTGTATCAACACAAATCCACTGTTGCTGGGGATGAAAACAATTTTTGACATTAGGGTTCTAACCCCCTTCTTGGCAGCTGTCTCTTTTGAGAGTGAAAGTAGCTAGGAGGCTGAACCACAGTGCTGAAGGAAGAATGGCACACTCAAGCTGAACCAAGGCCAGCGTTTAACTCCAAAGGAAGCCAGTCTGGGGAAGGGGGCATTCAGACTTTCAAGGGGACGATTAGAGAGACGCAAGTGACTGCTCCGTGACTGTAGCTGACATGCTATTTTTGGAATAAGCATTGGGAAAGGGCTCAGTCTCTGGCAAGAGCAGGTTCTCTGCTCTCAGGGTATGGCAGGAGTCCAGTCCTAGAGACACGCTATGGAACACAGGCAGATTTACAGCCCACAGAAATGCCCATGCCCGGGGCCTGGCCTAGCATCTCTGTCACAACCAGGATGGTAAGAAGTGTCAAATGTCTATTTCTCTGGTGGTGGTGCTTTAGTCGCAAAGTTGTGTCTGACTCTAGCGACCCCATGGACAGAGGAGCCTTGTGGCTACAGTCCATGAGAGTCTCCAGGCAAGAATGCTGGAGTGGGTTACCATTTTACCTTGACTCACCATTTTATCTAGTGGCAGAAGACGTAGTCTGGTTAGTCTTTGTTTACTGGGTCACTTTTTTTTTTTTTTAACTCATTTTGGGTCTATTCTCAGACACTCCGGGGATTCTGTTTCTCTCCCGTGCCCCATGCTGAGGATTACTTGATTCTAGTCATGTCCTTTCTGGGAGAGTCTTGCTCTGCTGGTAGCGTTATGGCTGGTGTTCACTTGCCAGTCCCTGTGGTCCTAACTGCTCCGTGAATTCCTCCCCACGTGTTCTATCCTGTGATGCTCTGGATGCCTCTCCTAAGTCAGACCTTCGGTCCTCCCTCAGGGAGCACCTCCTCCCAGATGTCAGATCCTAGCTGGATCATAATTCCCTCATCTCCTTGTCTCGAGTAAATCAACAAGTCTTCCACTGTAACAGCAATTGTCCAATTGCTGTCTCATTCTTAGCAGTAATGGAGTTTAATAGATGGTGGCTCAGATGGTAAAGAATCTGCCTGCAATGCAGAAGACCTGGTTTCAATCCCTGGTTGGGAAGATTGCCTGGAGGAGGGCATGGCAACTCACTCTGGTTTTCTTGCCTGGAGAATCCCCATGGACAGAGGAGCCTGGTGGGCTACAGTCCACGTGGATGCAAAGAGACACGACTGAGTGACTAAGCACATGGTATGCGGGGGGGAATCACAAAATCTGGTTTCCTCCCTTAATTTCAGAAAGTTCAGTAACCCTAACTGCACAGAAAGTCTGATAAAAATGAACTCTCTGCATCAGTTTCTCTGGAAGCTATTTAAATTACTTTAAAGCAAAAGGCAAGGTAGAATGTAAAATTGGGACAGTCTTCCGTTAGAGTTATCATGAAAAAGAAAATTCAGACAAGAAATGTGAATCCACTTCAAAAAGTGGCAAATATCACATTCTTTGAGGAGTGAACTGCGGGAACAGATGGGCAAAGGAATGACCCAAGTTTGTCAACCTTCTAAATAAGCTAACTGAATGATTGGCAGATGTGATTTGTGTCATATTAGAAGAGGGTGAGCTGACCAAGACAGACTGTATCTCAAAAAACAGTGACAGTTATTTTGATGGAGGGAGAAAGATCTGTTGTTTAAAAAAAACAACAACAAGAAATTGATATTACTACTGATGACTTCCACTGACTTCAGGGCATTTTTTTGACCATAATAGACGGTAGAGAGAGACATTCTAAAATAGCGTCTGCCGTAGTAGAGGCTGTGTTGAATGGACACAGTGGGGTTAGGCTAGTTTAAACTACAAGCATTCCAAATGAAAGTCACACAAGTCTTAAACCTGTTAAACAAAGAGGGGAGGGATATTTTGGGAGCTTGGGATGGACATGTACACACCGCTTTATTTACAATAAATTACCAACAAGGACTTCCTGTACTTAAAAAAAATGGACAGGGTGTAAGAGAATGATAATACGTGAGACCAGATTGGCCATGTGTTGATAATTCTCGAAACTAACAGATGGATTCATGGGGATTTGATTACACGACTCCCTTCACTTTTGTGTGTGTTTGAAATTTTCCATAATAAAAAAGTTAAAAAGAGAAACGTTAAAGATCAATTCAACAGACCTTTCTTTGAAAGGAAACTTTTTGCTGTTGTTGTTCACGTAGGAGTTTCGAATGTCTTATTTGTAGGGCTAGTCCTCCGCTGGGATACGCTCACTGGCCAAACCTGATACTCATGATAATTGGTGTCTGTTCCCATTGGTTGGTGTCCCTGGAGTCCTGGCAGTTTACTACTCTATTGTGACTAGCATCTCTGTATCTGTATTAATCAAAAGAGGTCTTTGACGCAGACTCACAGTGAATCAAAGGGAAAGGGATGGATGTTGAACTGATGGTACTGGAAAAGCTGCCTAATATTAGGGGGAAAACGTCATATATTCATCTCCCAGCACAATAAATTACAGAAGCAGTAAAGTACTAAATATTTTTTAAAATATATAAAAATAGAAGTAAAAGAAAATAGGTGATGATCTGATTTTCTGTACAGCAATAGAAAACAAAGGAAATGATCATCAAGAAATGCATGATACATTTATCTAAATAAAAATTTAAACTTTTATGTCTCAAAAATCATAAAATTAAAAGGCAAAGTAAAATGGGGAAGAAACTGTTCCCCACAGTTCAAATAAAGGACTGATATAAAGGGTTTATATAAATAGATTATAAAAGCATTAAGGTCTCAATAGAAAAATGGGCAAAGGACATTAACAGGCAATTCACAGAAGAGGAAATGGCTGGGGAAATCTGAAAAAGCTCTTTAATGACAGTAGTCCCAAATGACTGAAAATAGAACAACAAACCTCCCCCCTTTTTTTTTAACTTATTACATTAGAAAAGATTTTTTGGGCAATGAGACTAGTCATTACTAGGGACATTTGCAGGAAGCAGCATTCCTCAGGTGTTGCTGCTGAGACTGAAAATTTCTGTAACTGCTCCTAAAAATCAATTTGATCATTTATTTTAAGAGCCTTAAAAAAGATTTATATATATGGATCTAGTAGTTCTAAATATAGAAGTCTACCCTACAAAATAGTCTTCGACTCAAAGATTTATGCACACAGATTTTCATTTTAGCATAATTTACAATAGCAGAAACCAGAATCTACAAACATTCAGCAAGAGAGGTAGGTTACACTGGTAAGATGCGAAATTAACAGTCATTAAAAGTGAAGTAAATTAGGAGTTTGGGATTAACACAGATACACTATTCTGTATAAAAGAGATAACCAACAAGAACCTACTGTATAACACAGGGAACTGTACTTAATATTTTGTAATACCCTAGAACAGGAGACAATCTGGAAAAGAAGTGTATATATAATATTATGTGTATATGGTCCCTTTGCTGTACACCTGAAACTAACGCAACATTGTAAATCTATTTCAATAAATAATAATAAACAACAAAATCAAGTAACAAATGATTTTTAGTGACATAGGGGAAAATAAGTAGAAAAAAGCAGAATGTAAAATTTTATACACAATAGTTCAAGCTAAGGTTATTTAAAAAAAGGTAATAAGACTGGCAGGAAAACACCAAGGTATCAACAGTGGTTACCTCTTATTGGTAGGAATAAATCCTTATTTTCTTCTTTATAGTGTATTCTCTCATTTTATACTGTCTACAGTGAGCATGTGTTACTTTCATAATCAGAAAAGAAATCATTATTTTAAAAGAAAAATCTCTAGAATTATAGATTTTACCTGGCAGAAAATATCAGAGGAAACCATATTGATGAATTGTTTTGTAACACTTTTTAAATTTCACAGTTCTATTCAAACCAAAGTAATAACCTCCCCTCCCCTTTTTTTTGCAGAGCAGTAGTAAGTAATAACTAGGCAAAAACTGTGTGTAATTAATTTTTACAAAAATGGTTAAAATATCTCTGTTAAAAAATTGAAGAATAAAATGTCCTTAGCTGCTCAAGGCTTGAGTAAGAACACAGACATTTTTGTCTTATGCCATCATTACTAACTACTGTAAAAATTTCACAGTGCCATTTTGTT